>CAAKMY010043741.1:0-12606 GCA_901111285.1 Corrigiola litoralis | reverse complement strand
TATACCAAGCCTCTAAACCCAACACAAATATGGGTTATTTTAGGCAAAGTTGATTATGATCGAAGGAAAAAGGAAACTGATCAGATGATCGGATATTGATTAGGTGAATGAAAAACTTAGTTGACAATGTTTAAGTGTTTAACAATAACTTGATATCGATCCTCCGTGAGGTTGGTGATGTAGGAGAAATAGCTAACGGATAAATAGTCAAACGGTTCATGTAATGTTTTACAACCTTATACCACCTATGTGTCGTTTCTCCAATAAATTATTAGAGTAAAACTGTGTGATCGTTAGTGGTACCACCATTTTACTGGAAGTCGGTGATGTAAACTTATACGGACTACGGAGTAAGTTTTACTTTTGTGAAGTAGGTGTACTGATTTCCATTCAATAAAATAGGTGTGCTCTCTCTGACATACTCCGTAGATCCCTAACAATTATTGGCTAATCATTAACTCACTACTACAACAGAAGATTCCAAAGAGTACAATTTACTACTGGAAACGTTACTCACATGGACACATATTTGCTTGTCTTATATAGTACTGTAAGCAGCAATCTCTAAGCACTTTTAAGTCAATGCAAAGAGTTCAATGGAGAATCAATCAGATCACATCTTGAATGAACCCCTCTTAGGCCCTTCGAAGGGTGGTTTACGGACCCTCCCTTTCATCATTGGTAAAAATGAACAACTTCTTAGCGTAGACTCAAAAAAATGGAGTACTACATGCAATTTTTGTTCTTTCCTTTTGGTTATACTTCTTTCTTCTTGATTAAGAGGTTGACTGAATAATGATGCACAGCTCTAAGTTCTGTTTTAATATTTTGTTGTGTATTTACATATCACAGCAAATGAGGCATTTGAGAGACTGGCAAGTTTTGGCCTTTTACCAAACATGATAGTGTATTTGATGGGAGCTTATGGCATGGAACTGACCACTGGCTCCAACTACATAAACTTATGGAGTGCTTCTTCCAACTTCGCCCCTATTGTTGGTGCTTTTCTTGCTGATTCATTTGTCGGTCGGTTTCGAATGATTGGCTTTGGCTCCATTATCAGCCTTCTGGTATTGCTCTTTACTCCTCCATCTGCTTTCTTTTTGCACCTTTTACTCTATTGTTGTTTCCATGTGTATTAGCTGTTGACTGTCCTTAGTTTAGACAAGAGCAAACAAGCACTTATGATATATTCACTCATTTAATGGCCTATGTCACTATGTGCCTTCTTTTGAAACTATACATAATTACTACTTGTTCAATTGTCATATGGCTACCGTTCGTGGTTTTCATCTGAATGTGGTTTCTATATGCTGTTGTGTTAGTATTAGCAATCGTATAATGTGAGAAACTTGTTGACTGTCCTGCTATCCTGATGTGGTTGAGTTGCACAATGCCTTGTGTTAACTGTTTGTCTTAGATCTCTTGCAACTTGAAGCTACGTTTATGCTTCTAAATAAGATGATCTGATTCCTTGATAAAAGCATTCCTCTTGTCTTAGAAGTAGTCTTACTGGTTGCTAATTTCCTATACATTACTGAAGCTTCTGCTCCCCTTTAACGATGAAGCACTCCTATGCCAACAACTATTATTGGCCTAAAACTGAGTATTGAAATTTGATGATAATTTTACAGGGTATGTTTCTTCTTTGGTTAACAGCTATTGTTCCCGAAGCAAAGCCATGTGATGAGTCAGGCTCTGAGTGCACATCCCCGAGCATATTACAACTTGGTATCCTAGTATCGTCTTTTGGCCTTATGTCAATTGGAACAGGGGGCATAAGGTCATCTTCCTTGGCATTTGGAGCAGATCAGTTGAATAGTATTGGAGATACAAGCATCTTAGAGAGGTTCTTGAACTGGTATAATTTTGCTGCTGCAGTTTCACTTGTTGTCGCGATGATTGTTGTGGTGTATATTCAAGAAAATTTTGGGTGGAAAATTGGTTTTGGAGTTCCAGTCCTGCTCATGTTGTTGTCCACTCTGTCATTCTTCTTTGCTTCTTCCTTGTACATTAAGTTAAACGACAAGGCAGGGTCGCTAATCGTCTATGCTAAAGTGTTGACAGCTTCATGGAAGAAGAGGCATCTGACTTTATCCCCTGAAAGAACAGGCCAAATATACTATAGGAGGACGGGGTCAAGAATAGTGTATCCAACTGACAAATTAAGGTATATATTCTTGTCATGTTCAATACAAAAGCTTGGATAGATAAACTTCAGTAAAATGGAAACTTAATTAATTGCAGATAACTTCTACAATATCTGACGGAGAGTTTGTACACTTTCTAGATTCTTAAATAAGGCGTGTCTTGTTGGAAACACGAAGGATGAACTCTTACCAGACGGAACAGCTTCAGATTCATGGACACTTTGTGCAATAGATCAAGTAGAAGAATTGAAAGTGTTGATAAATGTGATCCCAATGTGGTCTACAGGGATTATGACGGCGGTAACTTTCAGCCAAACTGCATTTCCAGTACTACAAGTGAGCTCCATGAACCGTCATATCACCACAAACTTTGAGATTCCAGCAGGATCTTTTGGCTCATTCATAGTCATATCCCTGGCATTATGGCTTGCCGTTTATGATCGCGTAATAATCCCTTTAGCCACGAGAATGATGGGAAAGCCTGCTCATCTGAGTGTTAGAAAACGGATGGGAATCGGACTCCTACTCTCAAGCGTGGCAATGGCAGTTTCAGCTGTAGTAGAGGGCGTCCGTCGTGAGAAGGCAATACAGGAAGGGTTCTCTGACAACCCTGAAGCTCTTGTACACATGTCAGCACTGTGGCTGCTGCCAAGCCTTTTCATTTTGGGCATAGCCGAGGCCTTTTTTGCAGTAAGCCAAACTGAGTTCTTCTACTCTGAATTTCCGAAGACCATGTCTAGTATAGCAACAAGTCTATATTTGCTGGGTATGTCTGTGGCAAGTTTAGCTGCAAGTGTGATTATAAATGTGACTGACAATATTACCAGCAAAGGTGGTACTGATAGTTGGGTTTCGAGCAACATTAACAAGGCGCATTTCGATTATTATTATTGGGTTCTTGCCGGTTTATGCTTGCTTAATTTCTTCTACTACCTTCTTTGCTGTAGAGCTTATGGGCCATCCCAAGAGCAGGACAGGCTTTGGGGTGTTGAAGAAGAGATTACACATGAATGATTGATTCTTTTCTTTTCTTTTTGGTGATATTGTAAGGGAAGTCTAAGATGATCTTATAGCGACCTGAAGATTATACATATGAACTATAACAGTGATCGATTTTTTTTGCCTGAACTATGATTTTCTGTAACAATGTATACATTATTTATTTTGTGCCTCTCAGATGATAAATGAAGTCTGGGTTTGGTAGCAATAAATACTGGTGATTGGTGAAGCTATCCCTTATAAGTATACCAGTAAGTAGTACCCTTAACTAAGGATGATATTTTAATGTTACAGGGCATGATTCTTCTAAGGCTAACAGTTTCTATTCCTAATGCAAAACCTGTGATGAAGCTGTTGGATATTTTTCATGCAATGATATGTAGGGTTAGTGTCCTACATAACAAGGGAGAAATGAAATGGTTGGTAAGTTAATTACTTCGTATTAGTCATTGATTAATTTGATGGCTAAGATTGTATCTCCAAAGAGACACCTTATATCTCACAAGGGACTTCAGACCCAAAAAAAAAAAAAAAAATCTCACAAGGGACAGTATTTTTTGTATAAATAGGTGTACATCCCTCTTTATCAAAGAGAGGAAGAATATGAAAGAATTGAGATTTGAGAGAACATCCATCATATTTCCATAATCGACATTAGTCTGGAATTCTTAGTATCCTTGAGACATTGGATCAATCCCAATACACCCAGTTAAGGGCGAAATAGCCTTAAGGGTAGCTTTTGTTGAACGCGTTTAAGGAAGTCCGATTCTACATATATTGATATTCATTCGTATTAGTCAACCCTAAATGCAATCCATGTAGCTTTAATTAATAATTCTGCACCAACATGGTTCCCTAACAATTATTAGCTAGTCACTAACTCACTACTACAACAAAAATTCAGGAAAAGTGCATATCATTTAATAATGGACATGTTACTCACATGGACACATCTTTGTTTGTCTTATACAAATTAGTTATAGTAGTAGTCACTGTAAGCAGCAATCTCTAAGCATTGTTAAGTCAATGGAAAGAGTTTAATAAAGAATCCTTCAGATCAGACCATGAATGAACCCCTCTTAGGCCCCTCAAAGGGTGGTTTAAGGTTTCATCATAGGTAAAAATTGAACATTCTTTTACCATACTCACAAAATGGAGCTTATGTTTTTCCATTTAGTTCTATTTCTTTCTTCTTGATGAATATGTTCACGGACTAATGATGCACAACTGTAAGTTCTGTTTCAAATTTTTGTTGGGTTTTTTCATATTACAGCAAATGAGGCATTTGACAAAGTGGCAAGTGATGGGCTTTTACCAAACATGATAGTGTATTTGATGGGAGCTTATGGCATGGAATTGACTACTGGTTCTAACTACATATACTTGTGGAAGGCTGCTACCCATATGGCCCCTATTGCTGGTGCTTTTCTTGCCGATTCATGTGTGGGTCGGTTTCGGATGATTGGAATTGGCTCCATCATCAGCCTTCTGGTATTGTTCTGCACCCCTCCATCTGCTTTTTTTTCCACCTTCTATTCTATATTTGTGTCCACGTATATTAGCGGTTGTTACTCATTCGTTTAATGGCATATGTCCCTGTGAACCTTCTTTGAAACTATACAATTTTACTACTTATTTCATTGTCACAGGGCTACTTTTCGTGTCTTTAATCTTAATATGGTTGCTGTATGCTGTAGTGTTAATATTAGCAATAATTCAATATAAGGAAGTCGTTGACTTTCCAGCTATCTTGATGTGATTGTGTAACTTGTATTGGACAATGCCTTGTGTTAAATGTTTCTCTTCTCTTGCAACTTGAAGTAAATTTATGATTCTTAAGATGATAAATGACACAAGATGATCTGATTATTTGATACAAGCATTCCTCTTGGCTTAGATGTAGTCTTATCTGGTTCCTAAACTTAACTGAAGCGCGCTTCTGCTCCCTTTAGTTATGCAGTACTACTTTTGTTAACAACTATTATTGGTCAATAACTGATCAGTGAAATTTGATGTTGATTTTACAGGGTATGTTTCTTCTTTGGTTAACAACTATTGTTCCCGGAGCAAAGCCATGTGATGAGTCAGGCTCCGAATGCACATCCCCGAAGCCATATCTCGTAATATATTCTTCATATCTCGTAATATATTCTTCATATCTTCTATTAGTTACAATTCGGTATGCTAATATCGTCATTTGGCCTTATGTCAATTGGAGCAGGTGGCATAAGGTCATCTTCCTTGGCATTTGGAGCAGATCAGTTGATTAAGAAAGACAGTATTGGAAGTTCAAGCATCTTAGAGAGGTACTTGAACTGGTATAATTTTGCTTCTGCAGTTTCACTAGTGGTCGCATCGACAGTAGTGGTGTATATTCAATAAAACTTCGGGTGGAAAATTGGTTTTGGAGTTCCAGTCATGCTCATGTTGTTGTCCACTCTGTCTTTCTTCTTTGCTTCTTCCTTGTACATTAAGTTAAACGCCAAGGCGAGGTCGCTCATCGCATATGCTCAAGTGTTGACAGTTTCATGGAAGAAAAGGCATCTGACTTTACCACCTGAAAAAACAGGCCAAATATACTTTGGGAGGAAGGGGTCAAGAATAGTACATCCAACTGACAGACTAAGGTATTTATTCTTGATTATGTTCATTTCAAAAGCTTGGACAAATTCGCTTCAGTAGAGTGGAAACTTAATTCAAATCACTTCTACAACTTCTGACCGAGGATTATGCACTGTCTAGGTTCTTCAATAAAGCGTGCTTTGTTGAAAACACTAAGGAAGAACTTACACCAGAGGGAACAGCTTTAGATTCATGGAAACTTTGTACTATAGACCAAGTTGAAGAGTTCAAAGCGTTAATAAATGTGATCCCAATGTGGTCAACAGGTATAATGACGGCTGTAACTTTCAGCCAGACTGGATTCCCAATACTACAAATGAGGTCCATGAACCGTCATATCACCACAAACTTTAAAATTCCAGCAGGATCTTTTGGCTCGTTCATAGTCATATCAATGGCATTATGGCTTGCCCTGTATGATCGCGTAATAATCCCTTTAGCCACAAGAATGATGGGATAGCCTGGTCATTTAAGTGTTAGAAAACGAATGGGAATCGGGCTCTTACTCTTAAGCTTGGCAATGGCAGTTTCAGCTGTAGCGGAGGGCGTCCGTCGTGAGAAGGCAATTCAGGAAGGATTCTCTGACAACCCAGAAGCTCTTGTACATATGTCAGCTCTTTGGCTGCTGCCAGGCCTTTCCATTTTGGGCATAGCCGAGGCATTTTTTGCAGTGAGCCAGAAAGAGTTCCTCTACTGCGAATTTCCAAAGACTATGTCTAGTATAGCAACAAGTCTATATGATGTGGGTATGTCTGTGGCAAGTTTAGCTGCAAGTTTGCTTATGAATGTGACTGACAATATTACCAGCAAAGGTAGTACTGATAGTTGGGTTTCGAGCAACATAAACAAAGCGCATTTCGATTATTATTATTGGGTTCTTGCCGGGTTATGCTTGCTTAATTTCTTCTACTTCCTTCTTTGCTGTAGAGCTTATGGGCCATCCCAAGAGCAGGACAGGCTTTGGGGTGATGAAGAAGAGATTACATGTGAATGATTGATTCTATTCTTTGGCGGATATTGGTCTGAGATGATCTTATACTGGCCTGTAGGGTCCTATCTGACCAAATTTCTGAAAATTAAGATATGAATTTACAAAGTAATCGGTTTTTTTTTTTTTTTGTTCTTTTTGGTCCACAAGTTTGTTAAGTTGGTATTACTCAATTACTCAGAAAGCATTGTGTGGGAAGCGCATCAGAACTACATAATGCTTAGAAATGCAAAACTATCAATTGAGACAAGTTGCACAACTGCAGCCAAAAAGAATTGTATCATTCATTGTCAGCCTCCAGGCCAGTTTTTGTTTTATTGAAAAAGAACAAAAACGCTAGCCTAAACTTTATGGGGAGCTCTATGGACCATTGCCTCCTGGTGTACATGGTGGCAACTCTTCTCAACAGAATTTAAAAGCCTTTCCAGGTTCGTGGACCATGAGTTGAGTTTATCATTGTTGTCCTTGACTACCTGAAAACTTACAACTCCCAAGGGCCTGTCTATTTTCGCAACCAGGGTGGTGGATACAACCATGTCAGATAAAAGCTTTTCGGCTTCCTGAGATTAAAAAAAAAAAAAAAAAACAATCAGAAATTGTCAGCAAAAGGGATTCCATAGTCGGTTCTTTTGGTGTCAATATAACTAGAAGTAGTATGTAAGAAAACTTTCTTAATTCTAACCTGATCATACTCCCTTAGTTCCACCTAAATGTGTCACTTATACATGTGACTTAATACAACAAGAGACATTTAAAAAGTCTTCCGCTAAGGCTAGCAAGACAAGTTTATACAGTATGTAGCTAAGAAGAGTAACAATGTTTTCCTGACTTAACCTTATCCTTTCCAGGCTGGGTTTAAGCTGTCACACGCTCGGTGTCATTTGGGATGAAAGTCTAGAGGCCTACAGTTCTCCACGTTAATTCTGCACATGAGAGGTTTCTTCAACAAGCTCTAAACCAAATCGTGGCATATACAAAACCACATAATCAACGGAAGTCAAGACTAGCATTGTTAAGCTCTGATCGGGTCCAGCAAGCAAGAAAATGTTAATCACAATGCTTAACTATAGCTAATATTGACCGAATGCAAGGCTACATTGTACTACATATCAGGCCACAACAGTTGCAACCATATTTTTGCATACCCTTTAAATTCTCTAAAGAACAGCAAAAATGAAGTATCGTTGTGCATTATCCAACTATTATACAACCATAATTCTCAAAAGTGAGGGGAGCTCAGAGATATTTACTGAGAAAATTTTCAAGGAAGAAGACATGCTACATAATCGTAGCAAATTAGCAATTGTAAGGTGAACTATATGAGTTGATGTCATTTAGATTCAATAGATTAAGAAATGATTGCAAAATGTAGCGGCATCACCAAATCACCAATTGTGCATTTACAGTGTAGTACTCTTCAACGTATATAAACTTTTGAGGTCTCCAAGAGTTCAAATCTATTGAATTTATTTTTTGACGAGAGTCCTATTGGTAACAATAAAACAAGAAAACAAAAATAAATCTTAAGCACACACCACATGAGTTGTCCTCAGGTTCAAAGGGATTCCTGATTGTGTTATCAGCTTAGGCAGGGTTACTTAGCGCAACAAAATGCATGATAGATGTACACACGTCTATATTTTTCTACAATGTGGGTTGGGGAAGGAGGATGCGTTCCGACAGGTGAAAGTAAACAAACCTGTATACTCAGACACAAAAGATCTGCAAGTCTCTTCAAGGTGATCCTCGAGTAAGATTTGGAAATAACAAGTATATTCTGAAAAGAAAATAATCAAGCTCAGCAAATGTGATCATCCACAGCCTAAATATTTCTGTAGAAACGCCAGGAGCCAAAGAAAAGAAAGCTTACATGTTCAATGACCCTTTGTCTGAAATCTTTAGCAGCTTTTTCGCCCAAGGACCCCCCAAGCAAATGCTCCTCATAATCAAATTCACCCTTGAATTCAGTCCAAAGAGAAGTCCACGAGATAACCTCCATAGTCACCAGCTGTTTCAAAAGGGACCTACAACAGCACATCGAAAGAACCCATTAGACATAGTGAAAAACGTATCTGAGATCATTTCAAAAATAATTTTTTTCTCCAACAGAAAGTCACGTACTTGAACTTTGGAATTTCAGAAATATTTTTGTCCTCCAAAGTAGAGTTGAGAAGACTAGACTGCATTGGATCAGATGGAGCAAGTGCCAAATACCAACAAATTTTCCTCAAGATCTGCATAAAATATGATATTAGCTAATGAAAGACGAATCGAAACATGCTGAGCTTTGATGGTGAAGCATTGGTGTACCTGTATCCACTGTCCAGGGTCCTCCTTGACAGATGCAATCTCATAAATAGCTTTGTAGCATAGACATATTTGAAGGTAGTCATTCTGATGTCTGTAGTAACTGCAGAAAAGCAAACTTCTGTTTTCCGTCATTGAAACACCATCTGAAAAACTACTGCCACGCGCAGACGAGAAGCTCATCTGAACCAAGTGCTGGACTAGGGGCGGATCCTCATAGTAGCGAGGGGTAGCATAGGCTACTCTCAAATTTGTAAAATTTGAAAAGGTATAAAATTTGGTTGTAAAAGATAGAAAAATGGTAGAGAAATGTTGAAAAGGTAGAAAAGAGTAGAAAATGGTAGAAAATATATGCTACCCTCAGCATAAGCTACCCTCATTTTTAGATTCTTGGATCCGCCCCTATGCTGGACAATGCCAAAATAAACAGAACAGTATTTAGGAATCACATAAAACCAGTGGATGTATTAGTTTGTTTGTCTCAGAAGTTTCACGATACTGTAAAATAACACATGATAATTGCAGAGATATGAAGTAGTTTCCACTTCAAAGGAATTCCAGAGATTACATTGGGATGCATGCTTAATGACAGAAATATATTCTACAATTGTTCATGCTAATGCACTTGCAATAATTGGAAAACAGATATAGCGCATTCCAACTCACAGAATCATCAGTTCATAATAGATGCGCTTCAGTTCTGGCAAAGACGGAATATCGGCAGGAGCTTCTTCAACTATAGCATCACCCTTGTTAGGCTTTGTCTTTTCTATTGAAGGATCAACATCAAAAACCCTGGGACTGATTCTTCTTGAAAGAATTTGAGCCCGAATATAATCTTTGTTGTCTAAACAAAGCCGAACCTATAAAACATAATACTCATGTAAACTAATAATTAAACTTGCTCAAATGCAAGAAGAGATGATAAAAGAAAGTTGACAAAGGCAAAAGAGATGACTTACTTGCTCAAGAATAAATGCTATCTTTTCAGTTTTTGCCATGGCACTAAACGTTTCAACCTGTAGTACCACAAAAATATAAGTAAAAACAAGAAAGACAGTTTGAAAAAGCTAGAAGTGACAGAAACTGAAGAGAAAACTTATCAACTTTGCACGACTCTTAAAGTCATACTATAAAAACTGACCGCTATCTCTTGCATCAACTCAACTGCTTCATGAATAAGACCTTGTTCCTCCTTTATCTTAGCAAGCTTCTTGATCAATCTTGCCCTATCTATTTCAACATGTATCTGTAACAAAACATTACTCAATATATTAACGATTATTTATGATATAAGGTAACCTGAGACCTGCTGAAATCCCGTACCTTCCCAATAGATACACTGTTCAGTGTTCTAATAAGCTCTATGCGTGTATCTAGATCAGGTGCTTGATCAATGTATTGCATTGCTTGTTGCACCATTGCAATCAAAACCTGAAAAGAAATATTATGTCATTAGATGCTTTGTAAAGAGCCCAGATGCAAATGATCATACTATACTAATTACGAAAAACATATCATTGAAGCAAACAACATTCTTTCAAATTTTAGAGTTCTCATCTTAAGACACAACGGAATAGACCATGAAAGCTTAAACGCAAGCACAACGCCTTCATTTATGCATCGATATTTTCAACAATAAGAAACTGAGAAATATTATCTGGAGAACTCTTACTATCATGAAAGTAAATGACATCCGTTTAATAGTTCCATAAGTCCATAACAACTAAGCAACACTTGACCACCACCTCAAAAAGGGTGGGGGTCGGGGAGAAAACAGTTAACCTTAAGTTTGATATCTCCCAATGCAGATACTTTAACAAACAATTAGGTGTGTTTCTTTACTCCCCATCCCTCTAAAGGGTAAGTCACACAAGAGTGTAATTGATCAACAGTATCCTTAAAAATGCAATATAATCAACACATACTAAGAAACTATAGGTAAAAAAACCACACAAATATCCTGAAAGCCCAAGCTGAATTCCCTAAATGGCCACATTACTACGAAGAAAAACTCATCCGCAAGTCTAAGGCTGCTGAAAGTTAATATACATAATATCAGAGAATAAACACTATTACATATCCTAGATATTCTTCAAATTAAAGTCATACTCCATGAACCTTTGGGGAAGATTTATAAGCTAGAAGCAAGTAAGCAACAGCTAGGAACTAAGTTTGAGTAAATTTAAGAAGACAAGGATTTTACTTGTAAACACTCAAAGAAAAGTCATCTAGAAGAAACTAGATGTAACTGAATTTGGAGTATATGATAACAAAATCAGGTTTAGTCCAATGATGATTCACCGACTCACTAACCCACTATGATAGATTCAATCGTACATCAAGCTTCCAAGAGGAGCCACTTCATAATAGTTGTAAGTTCTCGAGATGAATTAACATTGGGCCAACAGTTAGATAAACTTTCATCAAATTCATGAGTCGAACATCCGATATACCAACCTGTGCTTCACATATTT
Organism: Corrigiola litoralis; assembly: GCA_901111285.1. Classification (NCBI taxonomy): domain Eukaryota; kingdom Viridiplantae; phylum Streptophyta; class Magnoliopsida; order Caryophyllales; family Caryophyllaceae; genus Corrigiola; species Corrigiola litoralis. The sequence continues at coordinate 1,063 of CAAKMY010043741.1, read as the reverse complement.
ACATGAGGATTCAGGACTTAAAATGGGTTGTTTTTCCTACAAGTAATAAACTCAAATGATAAAATCAACAAAAAGATCATAGTACTTAAGTTTCAAGACAACTCGATAGTGCATATATATGATCATACTAAACGCTATATAGCCAAAACGGCAAAAACCAACCACTCTATAGCTCAATCATATTAACACCAGCATAATTTATATACAATGTCTAATGTGGTCATAATTCCTATCTCGAAAGCGGTATCTATAAAATTAATATGAAGAAAAAAGTTAACGTCTATTCCACACTGTTGTCTATAAGAGACAGGTAGGAACAAAAACTTACGAATATCGATCAATTGCTCCGTATAATGTATCATGACCCATATTCATCAATCTGATATGTATTATGGTATGCATATTCATTCGCCATAAGGTTCATATTCACCACGTATAATGTGCATATCCATCAAGTATTATAACTGTCATATCCACCAACTATAATGTGTAACAATCGTACATTTGTACTACATATATTTATCCATGTTCATCTCGATCCATGATGTATCTATCATAAGGGGGGTGTACAATATAACTTATGGTAGGCATATATGCATCTAAAACATAAAAAAAAAAAGGGAAATTCCGGTCTGTGCCCCTGTAGTTTTACGTTTTCCAGCTTGTGCCCAAACTTGTAATTATATTCCAGTACGTCCCTTCGAGTTATTGTAAATTTCCACCACATAGCCAAAATCTCATAAAATGTTAGTTTTCAATTGATTTTAAACTTTTCTATCTTTATGAATTTTTCTCAACTTATTTTCTTATGAAAATTGCTTTTCCAAAGTAATAAAACTTATTTTCTTAACTTTAAATAAATTGATTACTCTATTATTGATAGATGACATCCGGTTTGAAATATTCATCTTCAGTGTTACATTATTCAATATCTATATTTTATAGAAAAATTCACGTATTTTTTTTCAAATGGCACACTAATCCAACGTAATCATATTAAAAATTTATAAAAAAAAAAAGAGATTTTTTTTAATTACACAAATTAGTATTCATTTGCCATTTA
>CAAKMY010043736.1:0-11884 GCA_901111285.1 Corrigiola litoralis | reverse complement strand
GGGGGGGGGGGGGGGGGGGGGGGGGGGGGGTGGGGGTGGGGCAGTATATGTGCTCAGCCAGGCAAACTTACCCCTATAGAGAAGATGCTGTCTCTGTTATACCCTTACTAAGACATGTGCCGGCTGTGAATTTGCAATTGTGAAAATGCAATAGTCGTCCTACGTTACATATATCTTTCACGTTTTAGATTGAGAGTTGGTAGAGATTCTGGCTGTGTACGACAGGTCACTAAAGGCAACACAAGCTGCAGTAAGCTGCATCAGAAAAGCAATGCAGAACCTGCAGGAGGTGGCCAGACCCAAGGTGGTCCTAGTCTCAGATACTCCCTCTTTTATAAATGAAGTCAAGCCAAGTATCGCAGAATTTGATGAGGTACACCTGAAAGTAGTTGTACTAAAACTACCTTCAGTATATCTGCCTCATCTGTCTCCCATGTTTATGCTGTTAATGACTTAGTAAATTGTCTTTCTAGGTTCTCCAATTTGACTACGAACAATTTCGAGGAGATATTGCTATGGAGACGAGCAAGCTGCCTACATTTGAATCCAAGGCCAACGACTGGGGGCCTGCGCCTAGATGGGTTCTGTTTGTGGACTTCTTTCTTGCATCTCGAGCAAAACAAGCTGTTATATCAGGGGCACACAGACGAGTTGGAACAACCTATGCTCAGTTAATCGCAGCTTTAGCTGCTGCAGATAATCTCAGTATGCACTAGATTTATGCCAACATACTGTAATTCTTCTTTCAAGATTTTACTATACCGACCTTCTACTATTCCCCTTTACTTTGACCATATTCAGATGAAGATGCCATCACTGTTCCTAGTTTTTCGTTCCTGAGCAGCTTTCAAAGTAATTTGCTGGAGGAGGGGTTGAGCAATCAAATTGGATGGGGACACGCATGGAACAGATTTGCTGGTCCATTAAGTTGTCATGGCTAAGACAATCAATGTGCCTATACGCCACTTCTCCCTCTAGCAGATTCCTCGTGACATACGGAGATTGAAAGCTTATGGGATTCGGCTTTCTAGTCTGGGGACCATTGATGAGAAACACCTTCATTCTTTCTGTAAATCAAGGAGGGAAGATCCAATGCTTGAAAATGAAATACCAGTGCATGCCATCAATTTGATACATTAGTTATGGAGAGACTGCACCATCAACCCAAGCCAGAAATCTCAAAATGACTCCGGAAGGTCATACTAATATGAATCCCCTAAACCAATCTCAAACGACCCAAAATCATTAAGAGGTTCGAAGTTCGAACTACCCCTTTGCACAATGCGTCCACTTTTTGTTGGCTCATGTGGGTTTGAGAACTAAACTGACATAAATCACGTACCTATCATGTTGATATATTCTTTGAGTCTGGCATTATCTCACACAAAACTCCATTTTACAACATAAGATGCTTGTGGGGGTTCAATATCATTCGTATAAAATTGCTCACATGTCAAATACAGTTTGCACTATGCCATTTTTATCTGTGTTTCAAGCCTGTCTCTCGAAGTACCTGTACTCCAAGTCGATTGATCATTCTCAGATATTGTCAAGATTTAATTCTTAGTTAATCCCTCTAGTTAAATTATTGGAAATCCTTAGTTAATCTATAGTAGCAACAAGCCGGTAAAGTAGAGAATAATAGAGGAGGTGTAAAGCTAGCTCAATAGTTTGGAGTTTAACCTGCCTGGTAATCATCTCTGAGTGTTCGAATCCTCATTTCACCATCCTCGCATCATTGATCAATGCACCGATAAAAGGAATAATAAAGGAGAAGCTCCATAAATTCGATCAAAAAAAAAAAAAATAGGGATGGAATTGGGTCCGAGGCGGGTCAGAGTACACAGCCTCCATATCCGACCCACTTCCTTACCGGACCTTAAATCCACCTCCGCATCCCCCAATCCAACATCCATATCCGACCCGCTTCAAAATCCACTACCTCCGCATCCGACCCACCAATTGTTTTTTTGTGAGAGAATTTTTTATCTACCCAGCGCTCCGCATCCAACGTGGTTCCGACCCTCATTTTTGAACATATACTAAAAAAGTAAATTGTAAGTAATTTGTATAAAACTAATTAGGCTTATGAATAACCAAATAACCAACAAATCCCATTTTTTTAGTCCGTCTAGGTCGGAGGTCCACCAAAGGCGAGTCGGAGGTCCGTTGGAGGTGGGGTGAGTCGGAGGTCCATCGGACTCAAAGCAAGATCCACCTTCGACCCGCGTCCACTTCGGAGTCAGATTTTTCTAAGCGGGTTCGGAGGCGGACTTTTGCAAGGTGGATTTGGATCGGATTTATTTGGTCTTATCAAATCGGACTCAGATTGGATTCGGAGACAATTGCCATTATATGAGAAAATTGCCCTCATATGCATATCCAACAGGTGGTTCTAAATTGCATCAAGGGCATGCTATGGAGTTTGAAGAGTATCTAACGAGGAACACAAGTGTTCTTGATAGAAACATGCATCATCAACTGAAAGCAAATTTGGTGGAACACAATTGGCAATGCTTTGGAAGAGAAGACACCAATTAATTTCTCATTCAAGTAATAATTTGTAGTCGTTAATTCTTTATTATCTTTTATTTAATTATACCTTTTTGAATTATGTTTTGTGATTGATGCTTGTTGCGCTAAGTAAAAAAAAAACAATTTCCTTTCTATTTTACTTATTTTAAATTAATTATTGAATTTTTATACGTTGGATTTTTTTTCAGATTATTTTTAACTTTTTAATATGTCTGTAATTCTCAAAAAAATAATTTTCCTTATATTTATCATTCTTCAAAAATAAGAAATGTTGGAGTGACGAATAATATGTAAGGTCTACCAAAAACTACAAGCGTTGTAGGATTCAAAAAAAAAAATACAAGCGTTGTAGCTTTACCATTAAAGCAAATTCATAGTGCTCAAAATTTCTATATTGAGACTTTCTTTCTCCTACATGTCAAGCAAAACTATAAAACTCCTAACTTACAACCATTGGAGATGCTTGTACTTATCAATTACTGTACAAAATTTTCATTTGTTGATTAACCCCGAAACTACGGAGTATCTAACAATTTGCGGAAGTGCCTATATCGTGGTAAAAATAAAAGCAAATCACCGAATCTACGAGATTTAGATCATGCAATCCAACACTAAATATCTTAAACACCCCCACGTGACCCCAAAATAAAGGTCCACCAACAACAACACTTTCCCAAAAGAGTCTTCAACTCTTCACCTTACATTCAAACTCTTTCACATCAACCTGACACAAAAAAACATAAAAACATAAAATGAGATTAAGTGGATCCAAGAAAAGATTTGCGTTACACTTTATAAAATCTCTGTTTATAATCCTTGGATGCATAACATTTGTTGGGTTTGTCTTACTAAGTTTGAGGCTGGTTGATCCTACAGCAGAAGCAGTATTTCAGCAGAAAATACCAGATTCTAACATTATATCCATTTCTGTGGATGACCCAGATATTAATTCTAGCTTTTCTCGTGAAAATGGTTATAAGACGGGGTCATGTGCTACTGTTGAGGAGATGGGGGAGGTTTTTAAGGGTGATTTTGCTGCTTGGAAGGAGTCTCTTAGAGTTAGGAAGTTGATCCATCATCATTTTCTTGTTAATGGTATGATATATTTTTTTGCAACTTATTTTGGGTTTTTTATGGTCCTCTTTTTTTTTTTTTTTTGTTGTAAAATGTGCGCACAAAGTTGCTGATAAGAATTGAACCTCAAACCCCAATCGTTCTTTATGGTCTTGTTTAATGCATATATATTTATTACTCATTTGTTAGTTTGTTAACCAACTAGTCTCTTATGAGAACGTCTAATAGTTAAAACTAGACGGGCCGAAAGTGGTTACCGTATGGCTAAAAGTGGTCATTGTATTATTGTTTAAACAAAAATTGATTACTTTAAGCCTAATACTGACCAATATAAGCCCGATATGACCACGTCTGATTTTGAGTTCTCGTCTGTCTTGATAATTTGTGATATACATATGTATATATATTGCCATTCTAAAAGTTGTTAAGTTTTTGTGTGGTAGACTTGTAGCAGTAGTAAGTAGTAACGGTGAAGTATTAGCATAAATTTTGAAGTGAGGAAGATGAATTGCCAACTGCCAAGCATGAGTTATGGTATGTTGAGTGTAGTAGTTGCAATTGTTGCAAATGGTTTTATGCTATGATATATGCTTGGACTCTTTATCCCCTATCCGTAAGTGTCTGACACGGTTACTTGAGGGAAAATGAAGAGGTTAAGTTTTATAGTTCATATGAGTGATTGTTGCAAATGGGTAATGGCTGTTTGACTTTCTATGTTGACATAGTGTAGGAAAGTTCAGTGTGATAGGTTTCCTAAGAGATTACTTATTGTGAAACTTGTTTTTTGAGTCAAGTAGAACTTTAGTTCTGGTATTTAAGGTTGAAGATTGTGGTTTTATCGAGCCAAGAACCCTGTGTCTTTTGATTTGCTATTGTTTGTAGTATACCTTCAATCTCAAATATAGTGTCAAATTATATGAATATTGAGGACGACACCATGGGGAAAGTGAAGCCAAATATTACCATTAATGCAAAAGTTGCACTCTTGTGCCAAGGGATATCATGAAAGGATATTAGTTTTTTGATAAGAAGTATTTTGCATTGAGAACTAAGTGAATGCTTATTTTGAAATGTGGCCTTGTGTAGTACGTTTTTTTATAAGGAAATTACAAGGAAAACAACAAATCTAATCATGGATTACTGGTTGGATGAAATCTCAAATACAAAATAACTCATGATGTTGATGAAAATTACGTAACACGTGCCAATGTACGAAGTTTTTTTACCATAAATTGTGTGCAGCACTTCGATTTTATGTCAAGTAACTCATGTTTTTAATGCGATTTAGCAAGTTTGAAGGTGCATGTAAATTGTGCTTTGTAGAAAGACCTATACCTTTATGTATGCAGTCCCTGAGTGAGGTTCTTGCTTACTGTCAGGTGCTTCAAGGGTGCGTAAACTCCCTCCAGATCAATTTTGTCGGCATGGATTTGTTATAGCAAAAGCATCAGAGGCTGGATTTGGAAATGAAATGTACAAGATACTAACTGGTGCAGCATTAAGCATCATGCTGAATCGTTCGTTGATCATCGGGCAAACCAGGCATATTGGTTCTCTTTCAAGCCTTTCCTTCACATGTATATATTGAATGTCCTTTTTTCGAGAAAACTTAAATATTTGCTTTCACAAATATTTCTGTACAACTGGAATCCTGGACAAGAAGTAAAACGTGCTATGCTACCATATATCCGGAAAGAGGAACGGAGCCCAGCTGCTAGGCAGGGTGACTAAGACCCTTCACATTGTTTGTAAAGCATCAATTTAACATCTAGAATTCTAGACGATAGCCGGAGAGTAGCTACATTCTTTTGAAAGCAGAGTCCATTTAGATATCTGACAGCTATAATGGGATAGCTATAGGTATTCGGAAAGGGTCTTTCCTGTTTCTGCTTTTTCCTCGCTTATTAAATCCATAGGCCTTTTTCAGAAAGGAGTAAGATTCTCCGAAATTGATATCAAACAAACTTGAGCAATATGCTTAGTTTAATATCTTTAGCCTACCAGACTATCTCATAGGCAAATCAGATGAAGCATTTAGTTTAGACATTGGATGGATTAGCTACTGCATTGACAACAGCATGTCATATTAGTATTTGTGATTGTAGAAAATGGTCCTGCACTTATGCTGCTGCCTTGGGCACTGCTAATTGTTCTCCTTTATTTTCAGGGGCAAATATCCATTTGGGGACTACATCACTTACACAAATGCTTCATTTTCCTTGAAAGAGGTCAAACATTTATGGAGACAAAATGATTGTCTGTCAAAATATGGTCGTGATTTGGTTGTTCGAGTTGATGATTTTTTGAAGCCATCACGTACAAGCATCCTCTGCAGCAATTGGAGGGAGTGGAAGCAGCCTATTATCTGGTAAAGTTGAAAAGTCTTTTTTTTTTCTTTTGTAAGATGTTAGCAGTTATATGCACATCTAGTAATGTTATTTTTATTTAATTATCAGGATACAAAACACAACAGATGCTGTGGCAGCTCAGTTTTTCTTGAAAAATGTACATCCTGAGATGAGGACGGCTGCTTTTGATTTGTTTGGGAAACCTGAACTTCATACCAGGCCTAATGTTTTCGGGGAGTTACTACGAGTTCTTATATCTCCTTCTGTGAGTATTGAAGCTGCAGTGAAGACTGTTCTTGTCAACAGTGGAGATCCAGATATTGCATTGCATATGCGGATGCTGATGAGCAGGTATCAATTTGCTGCATGATTAGCCATTAAATATTGGTATTTGCAGAGTCATGCTGATGCTAGTCTTTTTGTTTGTCTTTAATCCTTGCATTGTTTCGTTTAGTAGCATATGATGTCAATATGATTCTGGCGAGCCGTTGTGATTTGGTGTCCTTACACTTCCCTCCAATTTTCAGCTAATATTGGAAAATCTTGCTTCTAGTGACACTCTTCTAAGAACTTATATTAAATGAGAAGAAAATAATATTGGGTAATATCTGTCATATCTTGAACCTCACCAGCTCCATCTGTTACTTCAGTGTTTCGTGGGCTGCTAAAATGGGTACTCCTAGGTGTTGAATTATTGGGCAACAGTCCACATTTTAGCTACCAGGCGGTGGGGCTCTCCTCAAGTAAAGGTCACGATTAGTGACTAAGGTCATGTTTGGTAGGTTGTAATTACCTTTACAATGTAATGGCTTCCATCTAGTACAAAAATGGTGGGGTAAGTAATAGAGAGAGAAACGTCATGGAGGAAAATGTAATTTATTACATCAACTTATGTAAAGACAATTCAAGTTCAAACTACGTAAAAACTATTACATGAGTGGATGTAATTAAATATATCTCCCTCTACGTTAGTCTTCGCTCTCCTCTCCATCCCTTTCCATTTTTGAACTACATAGATTTCATTGCATTGTAATGGTGATTACATGCCAACCAAACATAATCTAATTGACGTAGATATTATATACCTCTTGTTAGTGAGATTGTGATTGTGAGTGATTCTCCTTTGAAGTCTAACATGAGAGAACTATTGGTTAAGATCTCTTCTTTGGCAGAACTTAGAACACTAATAGAGAAATAAGAATGCCTTGAAAAAGTGTTCAACAAAAGTGTGTATAGGGCTGGTATGAGGCGGTTCCTTCATTGATTCTTCGATGCTTCTATTTTTTTTCAAAGCACTTGCATTATTATAAACCAGATCTTATCTGTTCTGGTCAAGTGGCAAACCAATGATCATCTTCGAGAACCTCCATAGCACCGATGCCTGGCCAACTTTCAAAAATTGACTGTGCTTCTTCAGGCTGGCACTAAGGGTTGAAAGAGGCACATGAGTGGTTCTTACGGACTTGCTGTGTGAGTGAGTGGATGATGGATTTGGAGAATGTGCTTGTGAACTGGAAGCGGTATATTCTTAAGAGGGTGAATACTAGATGTCAGCTATGGTACTATGAAGCTAAGGTTGTAACTGAAATGGAAGAAAGCAAGACATTTGAGTTGGAATGGGAGTATTAAGAATGAAAATGATGATGTCATTGTCAAGGAACCTAGCCACCTAGCACACCCAGGGAAAGCCGAGAAGAAGTACCAGAATGGGCAAACCAGAGTTACCAGACACATCCAGACATGTGTCTGTTCTGGTAAAAAACAATACAATAAACTTTATTGAGATATTAAGGCCTACTAATTATAATCAACGAAATTAAGCAATATAAGACTGATCTTATGAATGTAAAATTAACGCAAACCAAAAGGACAAAAGAGATTTTTGACGTGAAAACCCGTTGAATTGGGAAAAATCACGGGAGGGATGCCCCTACCTGCTTGAATGCTTCACTATCTTTTGTATGCAGCTCGGATGATATATTCTTCAATGCCGAGGATCTCTTTTGTGTGTTAGGGTGTTCGGTTGGTAGCTAAGGGGAATACAAGTGTTTCCGTGTTATGGAGTTTAGAGCTATGGTCATGCGTACATACTAATGATCTATGGTCCTCCTTTTATAGGTAGACAACCCTAGGTTACAAAATATATATATATGCCTCCCTCAAATGACCGTTGTGCATCCTAGTCTTTAAGGATTTCCTCCTTATATGATCGTTGACAACGTGTTGTAGTGAGTTATGTGTTCCAAGGCGTCAGCAGTACCATCATAAAGCTGCATGTTAGGAACAGTGAATTTCTTTTAGATCTCTACTTGGGCGATGCTGACATGGAATCGCTGTATGCAGCAGCCTTCTCTAAGGGTTGAGGAGGGACTCCAGGAATCCTCTTGATCATGCTCCAAAGCTCCTTGATCATTAGTATGTACAACGGTCATTAGTAGAGATTTAGAAGAAATTCACTGTTGCATGTCCTAACATGCAGCTTTATGATGGTACTCCTGACCCCTTGGAGCACATTGCCCACTACAGCACGTTGTCAACGGAGGAAATTCCTAAAGAGTAGGATGCACAACGGTCATATGAGGGAGGCAAATATGTATTTTGCAACCTAGGGTTGCCTACCTATAAAAGGAGCACCATAGATCATTAGTATGTACGCATGACCATAGCTCTAAAATCCATAACACTTGTATTCCCCTAACTGCGTACTGAAAACCCTAACACACAAATGAGATCCTCGGCATTGAAGAATATATCATCCTAGCGGCATACACAATCGAAACAGAAGATAGTGAAGCATTCAAGCAGGCGGGAGCATCCCTCTGGTGGTTTTTCCCAATTCAACGGGTTTCCACGTCAAAAATCTCTTTTGTCCTTTTGGTTTGCGTTCATCTTACATTCATAAGATTTATCTTATATAGCTTTATTTCGTTTCGTTGATTACAATTAGCAGGCCTTAAATTCTCAATAAAGTTTATTGTATTGTTTTTTACCAAAACAGTGTCCAGCTCAAATCGATAAGATCTGAGTAGTAGATCCCTGAATTCCTATTAGAGGTTTCGGACAATAATTCCAGTTACATTTGATTTAAAAAAAAAAAAGAAGAAGAATACAAGGTATCATGAAAAGCCATAAAGCAGTAGACTCAGCCTAAAGTATTTTGTACCTAGCTAATGTTAAGATTATCACGATTTAGCAGGGAAAATACAGCCAACTGGTATTATGTCTTAACTCTATAGAGCCGGTCAATATGTCTTGTTTTATGTAGGATATTTCCATGTTGCATCTAACCCAATTGGTAGATAGCTGCAATAATCCGGCTAACCAGAACTGTAAAATATATTCGGTGATGCTCTTTGTTTCTATCATTATCACGTTTCTAGGCAACTCCCATTCTTTTCTTCAGTTCTTCTCTTTCAAACTGTATGCATCTTCTTATTGTGAAGCAGGATTATTTAGGCAGTATGTCCCACATTTTGATTGTCCATGTAAGTAGTTATATATTTGCAAGAGTCTACTACCTTCATCTTTGAGAGACCTGAAGTCCTAATAGACGATGGTTCATAGAAAAATTGCACTTCAAGGGAGAATAGTTTGAGAAAAAAAACCTTCGTCTTGAAGAGAGTTCTGTAATCCTAATATAAAGAGGTTCTTAAAAAAATTACACTTCAAGAGAGAATGGTGAGAAAAAAATAACCTTCATCTTTGAGAGACTTCTAGAATCCTAATAGACAAAGGTTCTCGAAAAAAAAACTACAAGGGAGAATGGTGAGGAACAAAAGTAACATGTTGCTATATAGATATATCAGGGATGTCAATAACAGTTTTGGGACGTTCCAGCAGAGTAAGCTAGCTTTACTTTATTTTCAGGATTGGAACATTTTTTTATCAAGTTTTGTAAATGTTCTCATACATGCACTTGTATGTGAAATGTTTTCAAGGCAATGAAATCTGTTGAGGTTTTAAAATAAATGTACAGTAGTATGTGCTAGTCTTCTAGACATGAAACTCCTTCTCGCAGAGCACCAAAGTGCTTTTTCGAGACTGGAAATAACCGAGAGGTTTTCTTCATTCTTGTTTTAGATCAGGATGGGCAGTGCAAGCTGCACTAAGCTGCCTCAAAAAAGCTGTACAGAATCTGGAGGAGTTGACAAGACCCCGAGTGGTTTTGGTGTCTGATACCCCTTCTTTCATAAGCACTATCAAGCCAAGTATAGAAGAATTTGCTGAGGTACTCAGTTAGTCTCAATCCATTCTCTCTTTTTCCTGTATTTGAATTTTGAACACTTGGAACAAAGTTGCATTAAGTATTCTGGATCTAACCGGTTTTAGAACTTCTAGGACTGCATAACTAGCCCAACCTCGAATCTCAAGATTTAGGAGGGATATCTCTGTCTTTCCTGCCAGTAACATTTAAGTTGTCTTTTCAGGTCCTGCATTTTGATTATGAACTGTTCCGAGGAAATATTTCTATCGAGGTTAGCAAATCACACAATTTGGACTTCAGGGTCAAGGACTGGGGCCCTGCACCTAGATGGGTTGCGTTTGTGGATTTCTTTCTTGCTTCACGAGTAAAGCATGTTTTTATTTCCGGCGCATATAGGCGAGTGGGAACAACCTATGCTCAGTTGATCGCAGCTCTAGCTGCAGCTCATAATCTCGGTACTGATCACTTTCTGCGATCATTCTTTTTTCAGTGTTGTTACTCAATTCTAACATCTTCCTTTTCTCAATGTTGCAGATGAAAATTCTAGCCCAAGCCCTAACTATCAATTCCTAAGCAGCTTTCATAGTAATATACTGACACGTGGGTTGAGCAATCAGATTGGATGGGGGCATGCATGGAACAAATTTGCTGGGCCACTAAGCTGTCATGGTCAAGCCAATCAATGTGCCTATACACCACTCCTCCCTCCAGCTTGGTGGGATGGGATCTGGCAGTCTCCAACCCCTCGGGACATTCGCAAATTGGAACTTTATGGTGTTCAGTTATCTAGTTTGGGCACCATTGATGAGGAACAACTTCACTCTTTCTGCAAAACAAGGAAGAGTCAAGTGACTAAACTTCCGGTATCATCAATGTAATGTACTAATGTACATGGAAAATATCGAAATTTTGTAACCTTAGCCATTCCAGCCCACCTCTCTGTATATCTCAAGGCAAAGTCCTCTTCCAATATTTTTGGTTAGTGGGGAACAAAGCATTGTGTGTACACTATTTGATAGCCATTACTTTCTTGTAGTTGAGTTATAGAAACTAGCTATCCATTGGTAGTTCGCTTGTTGCAGGTTTGCACAACTTTCTGTAGTTGATTATGGGTACAAGAACTATTCTCTGAAATCCTTATGTTTCTTTGCCTCTTTTTTGTCCGACAATGCGAGTATATTTGTGTATAATTTCTTTGTCATTCCAGGTTTTGCTTTGAAAATCACACTAACAACTAGTTATCATAAAATGAGACGTTAAGTACTCAAGTAGTCAAGTGTGTAATAATGCTGAATATCGAGTAACCAATAAAAAAGAGCTTTTGGTTAGTATGGTGGGTATCGTAGGATTCCTGTCTACCTAGAAACAGAAACAAACTTCTAGAACATGAATTCATTGGCGTAGCTCCATCATTCTTAATCCTTAAGCATTACGGAGTATGATTCACTCCCATCCCACGTTGTAATTACATACACACCTTTACTCTGAAGTATGGTGTTAGGTGTGATAAAAATACTCACACGCATTTGCTAGGATAAAATTCGAGCAGAAAACAATGCTAGTATTTAATTTTGTTTCAAAAATATTAAGAAAGACTAGGTAAGCATGATGTTGAGTGCCCCATAAATCAAGAAATAATTTTTTTTTTTTTTGATAAAGGAAAGCAAAGGGGACTCTATTATACATACTCTAACAAATTGTTATGGTTTGATGATAAATCTAA
>CAAKMY010043734.1:0-41685 GCA_901111285.1 Corrigiola litoralis | reverse complement strand
AAAAAAAAAAAAAAAAAAGAAAGGGTGGGGGGTGAGGGAGGGGGTAGAATGTAAAGGCTATCCTCAGCATAGGTTATCCTCATTGTAAATTCTTGGATCTGCCATGATTACGATTATTTTACTTGCATTTGACACAAATGATCGATCGACATCCCAAAATATGGTCTAGTGTCCGTTACACCTTTACTAGCGACACGCTCACTCCTATATGAGAGATCATAAGTGGGTACTTGCAAAATAAAGATAATTTTACTTATCTAACATTAAGACTGTCAGATTCTCCATCCTTTGCAAGCAAAAATTATATCCTGCAATCGGATTAGAAATGTGCAATAGGACCCTATTGAACTAACTTACCCCCTCCACCTCTTCGCATTCAGTCAAGTTATTCTCACTCGTGTAAGCAAACAAAATTCGATCAAACAACGATAGAATGATTGCATAATCTCAACCGGGTAAAAAGAAGAGCTTGCTTTGTTTAATTCAATTGCAACATGCCGATGAAGTTCAAAACAAGGAATCCTCCTTGTCCACCAAGTCACCAACCTAAGATTTGTTTTATGCTACTAGTGCGTAATGAAGTTTTTAGTGTTGAGGCGAAGATTTATTCATCGATATATTTATCTTTTATGGATATTTGTAAGGAAATACATGAATTGAATGAAAGTGTGAATTTTTTAAAATAAAAGAGGAATTAAACTAGAAACACTTATAAGCTAGAACTTGGTATGCACTAACTTTTGGACACACATGTCGATAATTTATTTATCCAAGTAAGAGTAGTTGTGGTTTACACCAATAGTTTCCCAAATAATGGAGAATTCAATTTGCCTATATTGCTCCTCCCTGTTTGTTCTATATTGATCTCCACTCTTTGATGAAATATAACCTTAAGCCATCTGTGATTCTGTGAACCTTAACCCTTGACCGCGCACCATTTTATTGTAAAGACTAAGGACCAGCTGACATACTCTTTGATGTGGGTATATATGTCTTATTATACAGTATTACTGTAATAAATCAATTTCTTATAAGTATGTAGGTCTAAAACTACGAAATATGATAATGTATTAATATGCCCAAGGAAACCATATTAACTTCTTAGTATAGTCCTAGCAGAATTTTGTAATTTCTTAGTACTTAGCTGATTAGCTTAGTACTTTCTTAAGTCTTAGTAGTTTAGGTAGCTTTTGTACATTGTTGTAACACAGTGACACTGTCTACTAACTCTTCATAATAGCCTAATAGGTGTAAATTTGTACATAATCCTAACAATGTGTCCTGCCAGTAGGTGTGTTACTTAACTACTTAGTGGGGATAGGTGCCAATAGTTGCGCTTAGCCTAAGAGGTTTTTTAAGGGCGAAAAATGATGGTTTTGTATCGATTATTAGGTCCAATGTAGAGTCCGCAGTCTATTTTTGTGTAAATTACATAGTATCTATGTACCTTATAGTATAAACTGTTTAATTCTATGAATTCGAAACACCATTTTTATCATATGACGTAAAAACTCATAAAAGTTACACAAAAACTATTCTCAAAATGAAGCTCGGCAAGTCGGCAATACATCCACACTCACAATATATGACATATCTGAGCTTTATAGATATGATTTAGCCGGGTAAAGACTTAATTAGAAAAGTACACAACAGCTCCAGTTGCACAATTATTGTAGAAATTAACACTAAGCAAAGAAAGAAAAGAAGCATGATATTGACATACCCATGATTGTCCATGCAGATATTCAAGAAGCAGTCTGCACTAGCCATAGCAACTCGAAGAAGCTCAGTGAGATCTTGAACATCACAGAAACCCGACAGCTTCTGGAAAAAATGACTCCCAGCTTGTGTCATCACGATCTCACTCAGATCCTCCTTCACCTCGGCAACAATCAACTTAAGCTCGTCCTCATTCCCTTCCTCCAACATCCGCTGCAGAATTCGACTGCGCTGCTGATCCACAGCGAAAGAAGCCACTCTTCCCCTCAACTCATCCATGGGAGGACAATCCATTGTCGATGCAATAGAACTATTGATGCTGTGCCTACTCCTGTGACTCTTACCACCCCTAGCTCTGTTATGTTCAACAGAATTCCTAGTATATTCAAGATGGTTTTCGATATTATTGTACAAACAAGAACCCAAGTAAGGGTTAGCTCTACTACTATTGCCATAATCAATCCCCCCACTCAACCTTCTACGCCCTAGGTCGAAACTATCGTGCCCAACACCACCATTGCTGCCTAATCCTAACCCATTTCGAGCAGCAAGAAGCTGCACCATGGCCTCATTAGCAGCTATTTCGGAGCAAGACACGGCGCGCCTCCTCATGTTTGTGCCGGCATCTCCATACGAGGCCTGTTCACGCATCCACGCGTCCGACAATGAGCCAGCATTGTTGATCACCTGAGCTCTAGCAGCCATAAATGCCCTTAGTCTTTCTACGTTAAAGTTGTTAGAGGAAGGCAGTACGCTCTCATAGGACGGCCTCTGGAAGCCCGAAGCCCAGCCCGAGCCCAAGCCCGATGCCGAAGCCGAAGGAGGAAGCCAAGGATTAGCATCGGTGGATGCTACCTGAAGATGAGAAGGGGATAAATTCAAGCCATTTAGTTGGTCTTCTAGGGTTTGTATGCGAGTTGAAGGAGAAGAGTGGAGCCATTGATATTCTTGAGGGTCCATAGAATGAGAGAAAAGGAGGAAAATGAAGAGCAAAAAATGAAGGCACAAATGTAACGAGAGATTATAGGCAAATAAGTAGGGTTTATTAGGGATTTAGGGTGGAAGGAAAATATCATGGAAGAGGTCTTTTTTCTGGTGAAGTCTTGGACTTTGGTTGAGCGTTTTTGGTTAAGATAATAATATGGAAAGATGAAGATATGATTTTCATTTTAATTCTCAATTTTACCTTATCTAGAATTAGTAGTTTCCTAACTATATCCATATTCCTATTCACATTGGTGGTTTTTTTTGTTACTCTTTAATATGTCGTTATATACTGAATTCCGTGTTAGAAATGAAAACTATGAAATCAATCACCATCTTCTAAGTTTGAGAACTCGTTCACTGCTTTATAGCTCTTGGTATTGAAGCTAAGTACTTATGTAGTAGTATAACTGCATACTGTCAATATTCTACATTTACTTGATGCTATACTTGAAACGAGTATATCAATGTCGATAATACAGGTCGATACGAAGATTAACTTATATGCAATCATTCTAGCATTTCTTGTTCTACGACTGAAAAGTGTCTATCATGGTGATTTAGTTTCATATATTCATGATGCAAATCGCCTATCTTCTATTTTATGAACGTATACGCATCTAGATTGGTCAGTTTCTTTATTTTTACTTTTGGTGATAGTAGTACTAAACTAAACTTAGAGGTCTATTATCACCAAGAGTAAAATGAAGGAACGGAATCCAAACATCATATCTTCCTTCCTAGCAGCTGGCTTATTATGATTGAAGGGTTGCTTTAAGAGAACCCTATCTATGTAAAAATAAAAAAAAACCGAACAAAACCTTTTTCCAAGATAAATTAAACTCTTACAGTTCTTATTATGAACAGTTTCTTGAATGGAAAGAAAGGGGTAAAGGATTTGTTTCTATGTTTAACATGATAATATGCTTAAGATTGCAGATTTTTTCCCTCTTTTGTCAAGGTTGTGAAGTTTGTACTCTTGATTTGAAAGGAAGGAAAATCTGAAATAATACTAGTGTAGAATCAAACTTTTTGGTGAAGAAATAACAAAGAAAAATCAATGACAACCAAAAGGTCACTATCACGCCTGCTCCCAGTCACTCCCCTTTTAGTAACCCTACCACACCTAAGCCTATGCAGGATCATTCGGATGGAAGCACTGCCACCGATTCCACGTCACTCCCGCCCCCCAATAACCACATCGTTGATCCCCTCGGAGGTGATTTTATGTGCGGGGATGGAGATGGATTGGCCTCACCTAGAGATAGCAATCCCAGAAGCACACAAGATGGAGGTGGTGTTCGAGACTCATTGGAAATTAAACCAGCACCAGAGCCGTCGGAGTTAATGGTGTCCATGACACTACCCAATGAGGTTAGGCGTGTCCTAGGCCTTATCAGGGATGCATATCTAAGCACTTCTCAAACTTATCCTTCCTCCATGGTAGACAATTATCCAAGGTTAGCCCCAGACATCTCTCCCCTCACCTTCATGGTATGGAATATCCAAGGAGTGGGAAGTAGGGAAAAATGGAAAGCTTTGAAATAAGTAGTTCATGTCAATAATCCATCTGTGTTTGCACTTGTTGTGACACACATGGGAGGTGAACGAGCTGAATTGATAGCAAGAGTCCTAAATTATGGTGGTCACAGAAGAGTTGATGCACTTGGTTTTAGTGGTGGTATTTGGGTTTATTGGAAGCCTGAAATAGTGACTGTTGAGCCAATTGAGAAGCATAATCAGTATATAACTATGACTATCTCGCGAGTAGGGGATATCCCATGGTATTTTACAGCGGTTTATGCTAGTCCAGATGCTACAAAACATCAAGACCTCTGGAGTGAATTGCAAGATTTTGCTGCTAGGACAGATAAACCTTGGTTGTTAGCATGTGACTTCAATGAGACTCGAAATCTTGCTGAAAGAAGTGATGTGAACCCTAATTTGGCATGCAGATGTGCTAAGTTTAATCATTGAATTGAGAACAATGAGTTAATCGAGTTGAGTTTCACTTGTGCTTCTCACACTTGGTTTAGAGGTCTCACAGTGGAAACTAGACGTAGTGCTCGTCTTGATCGTGCTCTCTGCTCAGGGGACTGGAGCACTAGGTTTGAAGAGGCTGAGATAAGACACTTGCCAGCTTATCAGTCTGACCATAGCCCTCTTCTAATCTCTCCTAATGGCTTTTCCCCTCTCTCCTCCATTAACCGCCCATTTAGATTTCAAGCGGCATGGATGACACATGAAGCTTTTGATGATTTTGTTTAAGATAACTGGAATAGTGATAGTCCTCTTATAAGCTCTCTCTCTATAATCTCTTTGAGAAGCTTCAAGAGTGGAATGCCACTGTGTTTGGTAATATTTTCAAGCAAAAAAAGGAACACATGGGTCGTTTGGCTGGAATTCAGAAGAAACTATCATTGGTCCGTCACCAAGGTCTGCTAAAGCTAGAATCTAAACTTCGTCATGAGCTAGATGAGGTACTGGAGAGGGAGGAGCTGCTATGGTTTCAGAAGTCTTGGTACATTCGAGATGGAGACAGAAACACAGCTTATTTCCATCTGAGTACCGTTATAAGAAGATGGATAGATAAAATTGTTGTATGCCGCATTTTTTTATTCATTTCTATGTATTTCCACTGGATTTTATGCTTGATTGAAATTTTTGTTTCTATGTCATTTGTTTTTTTTTTTTTGTTTTGGTCTGAAATGTGCGCACAAAGTCGCTGATAAGAATCGGATCCTGAACCTCATGATTGGGGTAAGAGAGCTCTAACCACTTGAGCAGCACCAATTATATTATGTGAAAATTGAGTCAAAACGCCAAGAAATGCGAAGAACGAGCTATTTAGAAGAGTCAGGCCTTGGTTACAAAGGATATATCAAGTCATTGAACATTGTGGATATATATGCAATTATGCTTGCATGTTCAGATATGCGAATACATAGGAAAATCATAGAGAGAGCTAGCTTATAAAAACCTCTATATACTCTACGACTTCAATTGGACTTGATACTTAAAAGTTAAGGGATGAGACTTGAGAAGAGAATAGCGCAAAGACATAGCATCAATGGAAGAGAAACTCCTCCTTTGATGTCGATTGTTGATGAATCTGGTGGTATAGTATTGTTTGCTATATGTCTTTCCAACTTCTTCTGCATATTTATCTCAACTTTAGCATGAAGAAGTACTTGAGATACGTGGTTAATGAGCATAAGATCGTTTACTTGTAGAAGTAGAGCGTCTAATTAGGGAACAACCATCTGCACACTGCATGCTAAAAGTGGATTCATTCTCTTTGCTTGAAGATGCACTTGTTGAATCTGACAAAGCTCAGGAGACTACACACGGTAAGTTTCATTAGTCATGCATCTAGGTAAAAACGTGCGCTTCATTTTTATAAGCTAAGAAATGTTTTTATCTCATGTGAAACACAACATTAGCAATATTTTCATAATTATATATTGGGTTGTTATATAATATATGCATATGATGATATATAATTAGTTTCTTAAGAAAATATATATTTATCCTTAAAAAACTTGGACACATTTTTACCTGAGGGAGTTGTCTGTCTATCCCAAGGGAAAAGAGCAAGAAAATGGAGATGGTTATCTCTCCCTTTACGTATCAATAGTTGATGGACTCGGCTTTGGAAATTGTGTGATTGCATCATTTCGATTTTTCATACATGACGAGATAAGGGATAACTATCTGACGGTCCAATGTTTGGTCTAATATCTCACTCCGATATCTTGATCTTCTATTTGAAACATAACCTTTCCAAACATATTTTCTACCAAAGTTATAATGTATATGTTTCGTAAATGTAATCTCATGCAGATGTAAGAGAGAACAGGTTTCATGCTCTTAAGAATGCGTGGGGAGTGGCGAAACTAATTTCTCTTGCTTCTTTCACTCACACTTTAATGGATTACTAGTCAATATCTACAGATCTATTCTTACCATTATGAGATAAGAGTTTGATAAGATTTACACTTAGTGAATTATAAAGTTATCGGAGTTGAAAGGACCAACATATTCCCATGTATTTTGTTTCAAGAAATGGTCCTGATATGTATATCGCTTTCTCATTGCAGCTTACATGTGCATTCTTTTTGTTTCTTCAATTTTTTTCACTATAAACTCTTACGACTTACAAAGAAGTGTGTGATCATGATACCTCTTACATTAGAATTGGAAAGTCAAATGGAATAATATATTAAGAATATATCGTTTAATCTCAATTTTCATGGTAAAAAACATTTTAATTTTTTCTGGTTTGATGAATGGCTTTGTTAAGTACTAAAAATATATTAAAAATTTAACGCTCTATATGGTAATTAATTGACAATGATATATATTCTTAGGATTACTAATTTTCAATTCCATATAAAACATGGATTCATATTGATATTAAATATTTTAATTTATAAAATATGTATACACCTTATTAATATATGTTTCCATAATTAAATAGATATTTGTATTTATTTAGAATAAATAATAATTTTATGCACTGTGATCTCTACCCTAGCAACCGATTTTATGGACAAAAAAACATAAAAAAAAAAAGAAATATATCAATATATGTTTTTATAAGCAAATACATATTTTATTCGATTACGACTAAAATATCAATTTATACACATATTGAAATCGATTAATAAATGTTATTTATGCCTTAAGAAAATGATTTTATGGACAAAACAAACATCAATACAAACAAAATAACATGTATTAAATTGTATCGACCCATAAACATCAAGTTTATTAGATTGTAGACTAACCAACATCAATTATAATCATTACTAACTGCAGATAGCAACATTTGAGTTATTGCCATATTTCCAAGTTGAGTTGCAATCATCAATGGCGTCCTACCAACCACATAGGGACTATAGCAGAGGAAATATCAACTTCTGGAAATGCAGAAATTAGTTCCAAATGCTCCATCTTAGTTGCATAATGAATTTGGCTGAGGTGGCCTGCAGTTCCCCAAACACTGTCGGCCCAACCGGCCGGCGGTGTGGCTAGGTTGTCGGCCCACCCAGTCGGCCACCATCGATTTTCTTTTTTTTTTTTGTCTTTTAGATGGACGTGGCTTTCATATGGATGTATACCGCAATCTATAGCTTTAATGGGCAGGAGACCAATTCGGAAGGATGGAAGTATGGGGTGGCATTGAAGTACAAGTTCAATGTGAATATAATGATTATTCAGCTTATTGTTGTAACTGTGAGAAAAGTAATGGAGTTTACGCATACACTTGGACTTGGACTTATAACAGTTTTGTGTGCAACTGTCCAAGTGGAGTAAATACTTCTGCAGATTATTACTTTCGGTCTGCATGGAATTCAGAGTTTAAGGCTTGGCCGCCAATGGTCCAAAGGTAACTCTTCTTAGTTTTCCTATATGATGTCTTCTTTGTTGTATATTTGGCTTTGTACTTTTTTTTTCCCTCCTAAAAAGTCTTGATCATTGTTGTTTTTTACAGGAAGCTAGTTGCTTTGTTCTGTTGCACTTCTTATACTCTGAATCTCTTTGTAGAATTGTGAATTGTGAGAACAGATAGAAATTCAAGAGATAAGAACCAGATGAGATGCTACAGCTTTTTTTTTTCTTTTTCCTATTAGCTACTTAAACTTTTCAAGTGTTGATCGCGAATGAAATTGTTTGTTCTTCTAGATTTTTCAAGTGACAGACTTATACTAAGGCTAATGAGTGTTGTTTTCGTTTTTCATCAAAAAAACAAGTGTTATTTTTGTTTCAAAGACTTAAAACTCAATAAGGGTATTATAGGAAATGTCAACAAAAAATTCATTTAAGTGGTGCTGTATTTAGGTGAATGGGTGCTGCGTTTAGCATCCACGTTTTTTTATGGAAAACATAACGATTGATTGGCATATCAGAATCCGCATACTTTATAGCTAATCTCAAACGGATCTTATACAAAGAAAACAATCACGATTTTTTATTTTAGATATTAATTTTTGCTGTGCAGAATAAATTACAATCGAAGTAGTTCAGGAAGAATGTTCACATTGTAAAAATTCAAAAATATGCCCTTATTTTAGCATGTGTATATTATTGAGAGTCCAATGAATCTGCTCTAATGAAAAACAAGAGGTCCACAAGATGTAATTAGGGGCCAAAATTAAGCTGTATTGGCTAGAATCAACTAACAGAAATGAACAAAAAGAAACAAAAACTCTAAACTAGAGTACAGGACTACAGGATACGAATAGAAAGAAACAGTAGCTACTAGTACTACTGTCCTACTACTCTACTAGCTACAAACTACAGGAAGGTAACTGTCATTGTATCACTCTGACAATATTTGCCACTCTTTAATATTATACATCTTTGACATGAATATAGAAATAGAGAAAGCAAGCTCTCCTTAAGCATCATTGGCATCACAGATAGGCTTTCAAGCAAGTTGGTCTCTGCCTTGGCCACCATCTTCACTGCTTGGAGAATATGAAAGTGACAGTAGTTCTTTCAGCTGTGTTCGGTATTCAAGACCTCTAAGGTAGTGCCCCAACAGCATGGACCTAACAAACACAAATACGATGGAGCATCAGGCTTCAATCTTATCGATACAATAAGGCCATTTATTTTAATTCAGAGGAGGCACCAAAACATAATAAGCACAGAACTAGTTAGCAAGGCAAAACGAAGACAGGAATTCCTCACACAAGCAAAAGGTGCTACCAGCGAGTAGCAAGTTAAATTTAAGATTGTACCCAAGGTGGGGAACATAGTTGAAAGATATGGTTGTTCATTCCTTTAGGATAATTTCTAAGATAACATAACTCTGGTAGGTATGTCCAAGCAAGAGGTACCAGACTTTTCAAAGTTGTATTACTCCTAGGAATACACAATGACAATTGGCAAACCGAAACCACCTTTGGTGAGGACCTGACAAATGATAATCCATGGACATAAATGACTAGGGTCTTTAGTATGCTCCGTTCCACAACTACTATGCTATTGGCTTACAGGAAACAAAGGGCCAGTTGATCATCGTTCTTACATAATCATAGTGGTTAATCACTGGCTCCTTGCTCTAGGCATCATACCTTCATAACAGTTGCAGTTGCAACTTTGATGCAGGAGCATCTCTGAGACAGACACATTCATAAGTGTATGCAACTTTTTGCTTGCCTTGTCACAAAACATGCTACTCCGTATTATTAACCGGAAAAGATAGCCCCGCCGAGGTTCAAAGTGGGGTATGATGTAAATGTATGGATAAACGTTAGATTGAGGGATTAACCCAGATAGAAAGGCATTTCTCAGTTTCAGAGAAATCAACCACATAGTCAGAGGCCTGACAGGGAAAGTGACTATTACCTAGTACGTAAATTGCCATTTCAGAACCCCCACCCCCAAAGATGGAAAGTGTTAGATAGATAAATAAATAAAATGTACTACAAAAAGATTAATACAAAACATTGCAAGGGGAAACTAAGAAGAAAAGTCTCACCAAAACAGTAATCGTGCAAGATAGTCCCTTGTCAATGAAATTATAGGCTGAAAGTTAAGTGAAGTGTTCTCAATAAGTTCTGCATAGTCTTCAGTCAAAGTATCCAGTGATCCAGCGGCATTCTTCTCTGATAAAGGGGGTGCCTTAGAATGCATCTTTGGAGATAACGTTGCAAGGAGACCATGGACAATAGAATGAATTGTTTCTTTAATCTCTGGAGAGGTGGGTTCTGACAGCTCTGCAACCTATTTATATAGTTACATGGTGAGCAATCGTCAATAAAAAAGATTTAGCGAAACGAACAACCATCAATCACTTTCATTAATATTAAGGCTACTTTATGCCAGTTTGCCAGAGAGGATAAGAAAGAAAAAGGGTGGAACTTATGTCTAATTGGTGCATCAGAACAACAAAAATAAGAGCTTTGGCAGACAAACAAATATGTTGAAAGCTGACAGAACAATTTCCAACCTTTTCTGGTTGAAGTGAACGCAGGTAATCCAACAACTCGTTCTTCTCCTCTCCAACAAATTGTTGCATCTGAAGAGCAGCATTCTTCCTCTTCAATTCTTTCATCTCCTTTTAAATCAAAAATGAAGTGGAATAAAAACATGAGAAGGTGACTGACCACCAAGTCAAGAGCCTTTCCCCAAACATGGTTAAGATTTGAGAGATATCTGATGGACCTATACATTTCAAAATTCATTTTTTTTTCATTTTCTACAGAACTACTAGTAGACTAGACTACATTTTAACTTCCACTAAGGACAACAAAGTAACTACTAGAAACACGATACTAAAATATGTACATATGAAATCTCATAATGGAACAGCTTATTCACTAAGTATGCTATACCTTCTTGGTAGCAGATAAACGAGACTGCAAGTGACTTATGTATGATTGAACTTCAGGGGTCATTTCTGCAAGATCTTCAATATTGAAGTCTTCAGATGTGCTCTCAGCAACTTCCTCTGCTCTAGTTGAAACCTTGCTTTCACCAGAAAATTGGACTCTTCTGACACTGTCAAGCAACATTTCCTGCAAACCAAGGTTGAATGTTTCTGACTTGTGACTCTCATCATTATCTTCATGGATGTCAAGGTTTCGTTCAAGACAAAGCCTATATTCAGCGTTTCGTAAAGTATATCTGCAAACAATAAAAAAAAAAAAAAAACGAAAAAGGAAACGAAACAGTAAGTTGGTATCCATAGAGACTTTTCAACAAAATTGATCCAAATAGTAACAAGTCATAACAATAGTCTCCAACAAACTAAAGCCAAATAAACTTATTAGAGATGCAGACTATAAAAAAAAGGCCATAACTTCATTAATAAAAGAAGAAAGCAACACTTGATACAGCTCTCTAGTAGTTCTGACACTAGCAGTCACACCTTATTGTCAATCAGTTCGGTACAAGGATCAAGACAGTAAAGACTCTGAACTCCTGAGGCTAAGGCTTGCTCAGATCCTACTTTCTATCAAGCTTCAATTTACAATATTGAGAAAGTCTCTCTCTGACACTGCAAGAGTTACAGACTAACAGCTGACTAAAGTTACTAGAATAAGGAACCCCATGACAAACAATCGTGGAAGTGAAGTAGTTTGGGTGGTGATAGTAGCCGTCTCAGTAATAGAGGGTGGCAAACTATTGACAAGTAATGCTCAATAATTAACAAAGAGAAGAAGGTTATGCAGATAAAAGTTTATAGTGTTTTGCAAATTCTATCTAAAATGAAATCACATTTTGTTAATGTGCCTCCGGATACATCGATCGTAACTCGTAAAACGTTAGTGATGTGTCCAGGAACAGACTTGGAGAAGTTGGTTTTGAGTTTTGTACTAATGCAAGGTATCTACAAAAACGAGCTTAGTAGTGCCACATTGTAGGACTATCACCATACTCATCTTGCCACAGAGAGACACATCGTATATAATAATCAATGAAGAGAATTAAATTGACCGTAAAGCAAATCAAGCATACCCAGTCATCATTGAAGACACCAACAGTCTGGAAAGAGGTTCCCATGATGCCTCAATAAAAATTTGAAACTGATTAGAAGGTAGCAAACCCAACATGCCTGAGATAGTCCTCTTCATGGCATCAATTGTTGTCGGAGGAACATCTTTCTGGATGAGGCTGACGTCCAGTGGTTCAATGTCTTGGATCAGATCCAAAAGCACAGGTTTCTGAAAGATCAGAAGCATGGGAAATGTCAGGCATCATACATTCATAATATGATGTTGCCAATAAAAGCTTCCTCGTCAAAAACAATACGCCAGATCACATCCATCTTAAGTTTAAACCTGAAATAAACAGATCACCTACTAACTTGGAGGAAGCTGAACTTGCACACTTTGAATCAACAAAGTTGTGACTGTAATCACAGTAGAAATGCAATCTCCTTGCAACAAGGCATGGCAAAATGTACCTATGTATCTTTGATTTTTTTTTTTTTTTTTATACTTATGGAGCATATTTCCCCATGAACTTCTTCTCTTCGCAAATAATTTGATGGAGCACTTCTCCAGATCACTCCATGATAATCTTCTCACAATCTCACCATTAAACTTGAATACATCCTCCATTTTTCAGACTGCGACAATAATAGTTTACCCCTAAATGTTTGTGGCTCACATTTTTTTACAATCTCTCTAGCTTCACTTCCCTTTGGTCCCAATAGGATATAACTTGGATTGCTCTGATGCTAAAATCGTTAGGGAAAGGGAGAAGAGAGGGATAAGTTCTAATTAATTTGCTAATCTCACAATACAATGGCCTTTACATCAATAACAACTAAAGCCTACCTAAAAACAAGGAAATAACTTAAGAGAAGTGGGAAAACACAAATCCCACGTAGCATGACTCTCAACAGGGACCTATTGAACCAAAACTACCCACATTCTACTCAAGCTAGAAAATATTATGCAACTATAGCTAGAAAATAGGATAAACTAGCTCGACTATTTTGGAGCACTACTTCCAATAGCTGAAGGGCTGAACTACAAGCACACTCTAAATGAACAAAAATGGTGAGTGCAATAGTGCAATCACAGTATAGATATAATCTCCTCGAAATAGGGCATGGCAAAGTGTACCTATGTTGCTCTGACTCTTCAATAACCCAAGTACCCATTATGAAAACATGACACTTCGGATATAGACCCTGGAGTAAACACTTCATTGTAAGCCAAATGTATGCAAACTTTGCATAAAAATAGCCTGGGTAACACAGAAATGTAAACAAGTTTTTATATCTACTAATCTTATAAAAAGGTTCAGATGATGTGAAGAAATTGAAGGTACATCAATACAAAACACAAATTTCTTTGAGAAAAATAGCAGCGAAAAAGGCGTGGCAATGCTGAAATCTTTAATACATAAACCTGGCAAATCGCCCACCGAAAAGGGCCAAAGAGAAGCTAGATACAACAATTTAAACACAAAACCTTTAAACCCATAGATATTCTATGATTGTTCATCAACCACAACACCCAAAGAATTGCCTAGCATACCTACATCCATATAACTTCCTCACCTTATTTTTCCCTGATTTTTATAGTTGACAAATAGATGAACAGTGCTAAAACCTAAAAAGCCCCACCAAGTAAGATTTTTCTACCCCATTTCAATCCTTAAATAACCTCTTGAATAGAGAATATCCTATCTTCAGCTCGTATTGCTTGGTAAATTAACGCTATTTCTTCTTTGTTTTCAAGAAGAATGGTGAATATCAATCAGTTTGATTTTCAACAAAAAAACACCCACTAAACAAAAACTGTTTATCAACCAAATACATAGAGAAACACCCTTTATATGCTCACAATTTTAAGATCAAATCGTCAAAATATCCTACATACAGTATTCTATTCTCTAAATCTGCATAGTTGACAAGTTGATGACCATGTAAGCTAATAGCTTTCAGTTGAATGTTCACATACTCGACCCTTCGCTAAATATATACACTCGTTAACTATCAACCCCGAAAATGAACTATTATAGTCCGCCAAAGACACTTTCTCCTTACGGTATCCATATCCACAAGCAAAAAAAATCTATAAGTACAACATTCAATTGCGCCCCATAAATCCAATTCACACACAAGACCGCAAGATCAATAAGATCACTTCTATATTCTTTGCATTTATATACAATCTCAAAAAACAACTTAATTCGCCTCATAAATCTAATCTATACACGAAGATAATGGAACATTTCTCCAATTTTACAAATTTTCCAAAATTTTTACAACATATAACTAAAGATATTTAGCAAACAAAACTGTGCATTGGCAAACGTGGAAACACACACACTCTAAGAAGAATAAAGGTGAACAGTATGGGGCATATTAAGTACACCTAAGAATACATACTCTCAAAAAAAAAAACTAGGTGTATTTTATGTACCTTGTATATTATATTTTTAAAAACGTTTTATAAATTAGAAGTACACAATTTTTTTCTCAGATACATAAAATCTTCTCAAAAGTACACGAAAAATACACCTAATAATAATAATACATACTCTCAAGTTTAACTATGTACTTCCTTCGTTCCAAATTAAACTTCCTACTTACCTTTAGCACATATTCCAAGGCGTATTTTATAAGCTAAATATCTTTAGTTACATATTAATAAAAATTATAAAAATTAGTTACATATTCTTAATCTACTCATTCAGACAAATGAAACAAATCCCCACATGGCTACATTTTATATTGTATATTAAAGAGAATTATAAGCTCAACTTATACTCATGAATAGTGTCAAAAAGCAAGTAGGAAGTTTAATTTGGAACCGAGGAAGTATATTTTATGTACTTTTATACTTTTTTAAAAACATTCTAAATATTAGTACACCAATTTTTTTGCGTAAAAAATTCTCAAAGGTACACAAAAAATACACAAAGGTCGAGAGTACATACTCTGAGGTGTATACAATAGTTTGCGGCCATCAACTAATCAAATGGAAGAAGAAAAGAGAAGAGTTAACCTTAGAGCGAGGACTATCGCGGAACTCGAACCCCTCGGACGACGAGGCGGAGATTAATAAATTACGACACCGCCGAGGAGTGGTGACACGTAGGAGAGAGAAAGGGAGATGATGACGTGGCAGATGAGAAGAAGAAGGTTGCTGGGGAGTTGTTGGTGAAGGATGGTGGAGGAGGAGAGAGAAGGGTGACGTGGCAAAGGCGGGTGCCATGTCAGCAAATTCAACTAACTTATGTGCCTTCCGCCCTTCGCCCTTCTTTCTCTCTCCTCGTCTTACTCTCTTTGTGTGTGCGCTCGGATGGTGATGAGCTTAACAAAGTTTGTTGATTTTGCGCCACATTATCTCTTACTCACTAAACGACAAAATTATTTACCGCCAGATTATTAGATGCTCCCAGTAGCACATGCTCCGATTATATATTTTCTCTACTTTTTTGTATCTTTTTGGTATTTTTTTTTTAAATATCCCTTTCAAAATTTAAAATGTACAATTTTTTTGCAAAAAAAGGTACAATAAAAATTAGAAAAGGTACCACAAAATTAAAGCCGAAGCATATGCTCTTGTGAGCATGGTATAGATCTTAAAAATTATCTTTCATTAAAGATTTGGTCATTTTAAATTAGTTATATATTTACTCTAAATGATTTATTTTCTAAGGTATTGATAAATAATAATTTGTGTTGATAAATAGGTCATTTTACATAAAAAAAAAATAAACAGATTGTCTTGAAGAGACCGTCTATTTTTATTTAAAAAATAGACAAAATCATGCTGGCCCAATGAAGACATGGAATATAAATTTATAACTCATTTTAGGCTTTTAGTGAGCTTAAAAGAACTTAGCTTGCAAGAAGGTGGTCTACTTTTATAGTAAAATTAGACGGTCTTTTTCATTAATTTGTGTAAAAAAATTAGGTTCGATCGTCTACTCTTATAATAAAGCTAAACGAGCTATTTACAGATTAAATCAAATTAAGCTCTTTGCAAACCCAACACAAATAAAATATATACTATCTTTGTTGGGTTAATATGGGCTCCGTCTATTTTTATGATAAAAGTAGACCGTCTCTCTTAAGACCAACGTTTTCTTATTAGCTAATTTCTTTTCACTTTTTCAAATAAAAGAAGGCATAGTAAATTGCAAATGGGAATCACACACTCAATTCATCTCATAATTAGGTAAAAAAAAAGTCTAAATTACTTAGATTCAATAGTATTCTTGTTACTTTATAATTATATTTGTTTTGAAATTAAAATTTACCGTCTCATTCAATAATTTGTTTGTTCTTTTTTTCATGAATCGTTGTTTTAAAAAAGTCTTATGTAATATTATTTAATAAGTTAAAAAAATTTATTTAAAAACTGTTATTTTACTATAATGTAATGAAAAAAAAGTTTAACCTAATTTATGATTAGGTCGCTTGTAAGTTAAAATAAAATCATTTTTGTAAATTTAATTGTGTTAGATATAGACCTCACCAACCCTGAGTTGATTTACAACTTCCATACTACATCTTACGGAGTACTATCTTAGAGGCAAACTGCAATTTGTGAAGTTCTTTTTTTCTTAAAGCAATGGATACTGTTTATTTCTTTGTGCGATTTGGATTTGGAGTAGTAGACCAGCCTACTATAATAAGTCAAGGAGGCCAGCATTACCTAGTTTCACATTTTGGGCCCAATGTCAACTCTTTCCTTTTTATTTGGGGTTGGATGGGAAACACCCTTCAGCTTAATTGATCCAAGACTGAAAATTTTGTTGCTCCGAATGGGCACTTCCTTCCTCCGGGGGAAATAAAGATTTGAGAACAACTTTCTCGAGTGATGACTAATGAGGATTATAGTTCTTATGTACCATTTTGCTTCTATTTTCATGTACTTAATGTTGAAGGAAGAGGAGGGGAATAAATACATGGAGTTTCTCACTTTTCTCCAACTCATTCTAATTTTGGGTGAATTTCGTTACGAAGTACTAAAAAGGTAGGAAAGATGAATCTCTCAATTTTCCTTCCTTTTCTTTTTATTGATTACATATCCTAACGAGAAAAGTTCAAACTTTTACGCTCAATTCCGTCACCTTCCCTCTAAACCTTATCCGAACAAGCTTCAATAAATATAACTCCATCTTCGATTTTGTGTTAAACAATCGATTACACTGTTTATTTATCCCGGTGAACTAACTTTCATCGCGCCGTCCCAATTATAATTTTTTTATTGAATTTTGTTAATTGTCACCCATGTTAATGTATCTAAAAGCAATATTATCATCTCACAAGCCCTCCCTGGTAATATTTTTTAGATATGAGTTTAATGTGTACGTTCCTCCAATATCCCCTTGCACCAAGCCATATTATTTTTTAAAGTGGATATTACACTTCTCCAAAAATCTAAGGTACTTAGGTACATTAATCTAAAAATCAAAAGGTGCCTAGCTGGTACATCACTAATTCTCTGCATATATAGTTTTAGACGTACATCACTGGGGCTGAAGCAATGATGAAGCAATCTAGATATTAAAAAGGTACTTAGGTACACCACTTCTGAATATAGACACATTAATTGTAAGTAATTTAATTGAAAAACAATTGAAAGGAACCCATTATGTAAACACATTCACTCATCCCCATCCCCTTGCTTAAATTATTAAACAAAACGAAGAGATTGGGTTTGATTCTTATCAAAAACTTTGTGCGCACATTTCAGACAAAAAATATGAACGAATTGAAGAGATTCCCAAAATCCTACTCCATATATACATCAATAGAAAAAAGTTTTGTAGGTTGAATAAATTGCTTCAAATAACAAAAACAAGCCGTCAAGCCCCCAAATAGAAGTTCTTTAAAGGGAGTAATTAGACTTAGAAGCTAATCAAAGTGATGGCTGCATGTGCATACATGCTTCATGCTTGTGACCATCATCTGGATTTGTTGGTATTCATGTGTTGCAACATGTAGTTAGCACTTAGCAGCTGTTCCTGTTAGGCTGTAGTATTACTTATTGTTGCATGCATTAGCCTGTGCTAATGAAACTATTGCATGAATATTGCAAACAGTAAATCTAGCATTAGCTAGTTTATGACCCCATGCATATTAGCTGAAAAGAGCAGTTTGGCATTGTTTTCGCGGCATGAACTTGATCAGTACGATTGTAACGCTTCGAGAAGAAGCGTGTACACTGGTCCACTTACATTTTCGTAAAAGAATACAGTAGTTGCATGTGATAATACGGACTCCATATTTGATCCAGACAATGTCGCAACTGATAATGAAATGCAATAGATTACGTTGTTTTATTGTCTAAAGTTATTTTCCTATAACAGTGACTCGGGTACAATAATTCCACTTCCTTGTCTCTCTTGCTTTGGCTAATCTTCCTAACTACGAGTACTTTAAATTGACTTTCTTGTCTTTCTTTGCATATTGGTCAAAAGTTTTGTACGAAATTGTCTATTTTTAAGTGAAAATTAAATGACTTAATAATTGTTCTTTTTTACTAAAAATAATAATATGCTTTATAATATCGATAATTAACCATTATAATTCAATTTGTGACAAAACAGACTAACTCTTTTATTATATACAATTGCAAAATATACTCTTAGTATATTGCAATTTTAAACAACCATGGTACATTGGTACCATACCTATTAATCCATGTACTCTTGACCTCACCGTCGAACTAAGCAACTAGTTAACTAGTCAAATTGAAGTGATATATTTTCAGTCACCTTTAAAGCAACCTCAATTTTGGAACCTTTTTTTTGTTGAGGATTTTACATAAAGATCATACATATATCTCATCATATGGTCTAATATGAGTGTGGTGATGGTAACAATTAATTGTATTAACTGACGCATACTGGCGCATGAGTGAGCGATGATGAGATGACGAGTTGTGAGACGTACAAAACTACATACAACCGTGGTATCGCTTCGTTCAAATTGACATCTTGCATTCTTACTTTCTATTGACCATGTATTTAACCAACCATTTTCCACCGAGTGGAATAAGACATATACCAACAATATGGCTTTGACTGATAATTAAGTTAAAAGTGGTCATTATTTCTTTTTATTAACAATGTAATATAAGTGATCACTTTAAATAAAAATTACGATTTAAACCGTCTAATTTTAGGTGGTCTCATATATAAGACTTTATGTTCTTATTATGGTTGCATGATGGATGACTATATTATGTACGACAATGAGCGCTGCTAATCCTTTCACTAATCGCTAGTTGTTAGTTTTCTAGAAGAATGATTGAAGACCCCACAAAAATAGATCCTATAATTCAACAACATTATTTTTGATGTGTAGAATTATTCCCTTTAATTCATGATGAATTTATTTATTCTTTTTGGTGATAAAATATTCTTTTTCTTTTTCTTTTTGGTGAAAAATGTAAACATTGGTTATTAACCAATCAAAAATACAACATAAGGGGAAAACCCCCATCAAAGCCATTTAATTCCTCTAGGTTGAATTCAAAAAATACATAATTGTCACTTTAATAAAACTAAGATCAATCCAGTGGAAGATGATCAGACTTGAAATAGATACAGCAGTCAAAAGGCATGATAGTTACAACTTCCAAATATGATGTGAAAAATGAAGACAAGACAGTTCAAGAAAACTGATTGTATGAAGTTATCCTTGACAATTATTTAGAATGGTCACCAATGCTCACCATAATCACCAATATGATATCTACTGGACAGTACTGTTTTTCTCAATAGGAATTCTTTAATGTGCACTTTCTAGGGACTGGATTGCCTTTACCCAAAACAAAACATAAAGCCAACAGGATAAAAGAAACCAGGCATAAAGTCATTTCGGAGAATAGTAAGAAGAGCTCGTGCAAACACTATTCCAGCACGATCCTGAAATTTATTTTCATTACTTTTATTTATCTTATCCATTCCAACTTGGCTGACGGACTTCACTCATTTTGATTTCACCACTTTTATTTGTACCATTGCCTTCATAAAGTGAAGCATATTCCCCACCATCTTTAGACAATGTTGCATACGGTACTGCCATGTAGTAACTCAATGTAGTAGTATATCCATACTCCCTCCGTCCCTTCTATTTTCCCTCATTTGCTATTTTGATACTATTTAAAGTTCTTTTACGATTACACCAACTCAAATAATAAAATTGTTAAAAAATATATAAAATAATGTTTAGTTTTGTCCTGAAAAATACTTTCATATAATTTTTTTTTTAATTTTTTAATTTTTATATTTTGAGATATTAAAGATCAAAATACCACCTCGATAAATGTGCAAAAATAAATGGGGATGGGGGAGGGAACAGAAGGGACGGAGGGAGTATTACTTACTGAGCTAGAAACGAATCTTATTCACTCATAGTTCGGCCGCCATACGATGTTCCAGTAGTTAAAACAATGTCAAGTAAAACGCATTATAATCATGCATGTTGGTCAAAAGTAACTTTGGTTGTAAAAGAATAAAACTACACTGACAAATTAGAGAGTACCTTTAAATCTATGTTGGACTCAGTTGGTATAATAAACTAGCTTAAAAAATCGTGTTTCATTCAAAATAAATATAATCATGATTCATTTTTTGTTCTTGAGGAGTTCAATGCCATGACTCCGTATCTTGTGCTTGAGGAGTTCAACTCGTTCGGAAGAGGCCGGTGTAATTCGTACTTCAATAATGCTTAAAAGTGATACTTTCTTCATATGTTTTAAAAGGAAACCAACACTATATTGCACAAGACAATATCTAATTGACTGATCAATTCAAAGAAACTGGCGCCATGTAAAGTTTCATCTTGTGCTATATTATTTACGGAGTAATATTTATAATGTACAGTACGGATCAAGTATCAACTGGAGTACTTCGATTGTATATTATTGCCATGCATATCTTATTCTAGATTAGAAATGTGGCATCAATCCTGTTTATTTTGCATCCTACTGTCTAATTTCTAGTCTTTTACGCAATTTTGACTGATCCAAACACTTTAACTGTCTCTTCCTGTGCCCCCCTTTGCTAGTCTCCTGAAATTGGGTGTTGAAAAATGACAACTACCTTATTGTGTTCTGGATTCCTATGTTCTGAGTGATATTATATTGGTCTCTTCTTGTATTTTGAGAGAAAACCAACACTATTGGCTATTGCATAAGAAAATTTCTTTGACTGATATTTTATCAAAGATTCCTCAAAAGCAGGCACATTACTTCATGCCTTTGACATGCCCAAAAAATGGCGTACAGAATACATAGTTTCAGCTCAACATCAGCAGTAGAGCCATTGCAAATTCAATGTACAAGGAAAAAAAGTTCTGAAACTAGAAGAAAAGCAATTACTGTGAGAGACATTGACTGGAAAAGAGCGAACATGATACAAAGGCTTTTTCAAAGGCCAACATCACTTTCTTTTTGCACAAAGGGTTAATTCAACATACCTTACATTACATTACATATTACATTTCACTACAAACTTCCCAAGCTCCCTAAACCAAACTAACCATCATTTTCATAGGCTAATTAACCAAAAAAAAAAACTGTCCAGAATTGAAAGGGAAGCATTAACATAAAACCCAAAAAAAAAAACGAATCTTCCTAAGGACTACCACCCTGCTTAATTTTCATAGAGGGTATACACTAATTCACCTACGACGCTCTGGTGTCCAATGAGGTAGGCTGGGGCTAAAATGAGACGAGACAACTCGCGAGTCAAGTAACTCCATAATAGGAGTAAAATTCACACATCTAGGCACCTTGTACTGATTAATGGACGCCCCACGTGAGATAGCATAATCCATCAACTCCTCAAAAGTACCATTTTTAACAACCCGGATTTCCAATGGCCCAATTGACGCGCACTCAACTCGGCCTTGTCGATACACTGAGTTGAGCGAGTCTTCCATTGCTAGGCAACACTGATCCAACACGTGACTCGGTGGCGAGTTGCCTGAGTCTTTAGCCATTAACTCCCAATATATCACGTAATGACCTGGGATTGTTGAAGTGTCAGCATAACTTGTGTACTCAACTACACTTGTGTTGTAGTCTTCTATGAGTTGAGTTGCATTTTCTACTGCCCTTTGTAACTCTGACTCGTCCGTTTTGTCCGAGTCGATACTGAGTAGCACGTTCTTACGCCTTACGAAATGGAACTGGGGTGCCGAGTTGTGGAACCCGGTGACTCGGAGGATGTCGCCAACTCGGTACCGGTACAACCCGGCGTAGGTGGTGATCACCAGCTCGTACTCTTTTCCCACCTCGACGTCGACAAGGTCAACGAGTCTCGAGGGCGAGTCACGAGTTGACCCGGCCGAGTCGACTGGGAGGAACTCGAAGTAGGCCATGTTTGGCATAATGGTGTATGCCACTTCAGACGGCTTACACATCGGGTTTAAATTTAACCCGAAGTAGCATTCTGAAGAGGCATACATTGTACAAGCCATGGGTAAACCACCACTGTAAAAATCCAATGTTGGAATGTACTGGGCCATTGCCCCAGTAACTATAACATCAAGATATTTTGTGTTGGGCCAAATTCGGGTCAAAATCCCTTCCCATTGGTCCTTGGAGCACTCGAATTCGATAAAATCTGCTAACTCCGTGTCGGGTTTCATGACCCGACCCATCACAGCCTTGACACTCGGGTCGGTCACATTCGGGTTAAGGGTCCCTTCGCGGATATCCTGAGCCAACTGCTGCCAGTTCAATTGGAGGAACCGAATGGCCCGGAGAAGACCCGAGGCAAAAACCGCCCCTAAGCGGAGCACCTGCTTGCGCTCGTACAACCCGCATAGCATTTGGGTGTACATGCTTTGGAAAGAATCCGGGCAGAGAATCGCCTCGTTCGGGCTAGTGTACACCATGTAGGGGTCGAACGGACGGGTCTTAAAGTGATCACTCTTGTAGTAGCTAGTCAAGACGGGTCGGGCCAAAAGCCCCCCCGGAGTCTTGGTTTCGGACTTCACAAACAAAAAGTATAGGCCTTTACCCTTGTCAAGTCCTGGCACGTACCTGTCATGTGATAGAAATTAAAGAATGGTCAGTTTTGGCAATCCCTATATTATGGGCAACATAAATTATTAGGTACATATACCAAGGTGACCTCCACAAATTCAGGGATGAAAAACAAATTATATTTGCAGAGAGCTAGCAATTAATACTTACAGATTCATGACAGGCATTAGAAGGCTGTACAACAGTTGACGTCGATCCAATTCTTCTTTGATTGTTGGCATCAGTTTCCTCTCACCAGCTGATGTGCCAGAACTGCAATACCATAATTCATATTGAGTACTTCGTATCATTCACACAACGTGTAAAAAATTTACCAATTAAACTAGTTGACATTTTGTCGTAATATAAATTATACTTTACGTACGTAACTATATATTTATAAGGTTTGGTATATATTAAATTTACGAGTTAAGTTAGCTAACATTTTGTCGTAATATAAAAAAGGTATGTAACTATATTTACTAGGTTTGGTAACTAGTGTAATAAGCACTGATACAAAAATACATGTAACAGTATGATACCTAGTAAGGAACTCGGAAATGGGGTGAGCCGAGAGGATGGCGGAGCGATCGCCATTGGCGATACGCTGGATTTCAGGCTGGAGGTCCTCATAAGTGACCATAGGGAGCTTAGACTTGAAAGTCTCCCTGTCATAAGCACCATTGAGCTTGAACCGTCTAAGGTATTCAGTCCTAGCGTTACGGTTCAGAATCTCACCAAGCACCCTTTGCTGAACCTCATCAGCATTTCGGGTCATTTCCTCAATGAACTGGAGGGCCTTTGCGTCCTTTTCGCAAGCCGGCGGCCCCAAAGGCGACGACAACACCGAATCTACCGCCATTGTGAAGTACCTTAGAGTGGTATGGTAGAGTTTTCTTGTAGGAGTGTTCGTGTGTATGAGTAGTGAAGCAATTTTTAGAGATGAGGTGATAAAAGTGTAGTTTGTGTATAAGGAAGGGAAAAGAGAGGAGAAGAGAATTTGGGTTGTGGAGAGAGGGGGAAGTGAAGGGAGATTTATATAGGGGGGAAATAGGGAGGGACACGTCAGATGCCACGTAGGAATAGGGAGGGACAAAAGGGAGGTAAGAAGGAAGGTGAGAGAGGCAAGAGAGGGGTCGTGGAAAGGGACATTGTAGGGGGAAGAGGGGGACAAGGTGGGCCCAGTACACGTGGACTTGGTCAAGAAGAGGTGAGCATGTGGGGTTAGGTGATCGCCATGTCAGCATTTACAGCCTGTACTCTTTGTGTGTTTTTTGTATCGATTTTTAGTTTTTGTGAATTTTTTGGAGATTTGTTGTTAATTGTTTTGGTTATAATTCGCGGTCAGCGAAGCGCACGGCTGGTTTTGGGGTGCAAGTGTTGGGCGGGGACAACGACGGGTAGCCGGCGAGCTGGGCAGTTTAGTACTGTTGATTGGTAGGTATAACGTCTGCCTCACGTGCAAATGTGCAATACTTTTGTTGTATGAGACAACGGAACATGTTAGTTTGTACGTAATTAACTCCTAATCTTTGTATACTATCATGTCGTTTTCTAGTTTCTACCCCTGATATTTAGTATCATATAATCATATTACTTGTTTTTGCTCTCACTTCAATTCACTGTAGTGTCAATTTTATCGGTCACTTAGATTAGATAGGAGCACCAAAGCTTTTGCCATGTAATTGTGGTTTTAAGATGTTTAGTAACACATCATACTCATTAATAGTTCTGCATTGCTATAGCGGTGTGGTGTGATCTTTTAAATTTTTATTATTATTTTTTTTTTTTGGGGGGGGGGGGGATTTTAGCTAATGGGGGTTATATTATCTTTTAACCTTTGAATCATATACATGTGTTGTGAATTTCATTAGATTATGCATACATATGTTTGATTTGATATGTTTTGGTCATATTACGTAAATATGTAATACTTTAAGTAATTCATGTTCTTTTAATATACGACAATTTTGTGTTTTAACTGGGTCTCATATTTATAATATTAGCTAATGTCCTTACAATTAGTGGGATGTGGTAGGTCTTAATATTGTTGTGGATGCAATATAATTTTAGTATAAGTATATGGTCAAATTTATTAAAATGAAGTAGCATATGTGAAGTAAGGAATAACGTCATATGGCATATTAAAACCCCCCAATTTAGAGTATACATTTTGTTGTATAAATTTGATAGAACAAAACCAGAATACAAGACTGATGACTATATATACTAGCTTGGATAATTTAATCGATTTTTTGTCTTTTGTCTATGTTGATTGTTACAAGTTAGATATATAAAATCACAACTAGCAAGGTTTGACATTAATAACATCATAATGTAAAGTTTCTTATTCATTTTTTCTCATCACTTTTTTTTATACTTGGAGGTTCATTTACTTTTCTTAAGAAGTTGAGTTGTGGTTCAATAAAACGGTAATAAACTACTGCTTTTTTATCTCATTAAACAAGAAATTGCATTAGTCACCCACTAACCACTCTACGCAAATTTTCGAATGTGTACTCTAACCTAATTTTTATCCAAGGTATTTAAGCTCAATTAAATTTGTACTCAGCTTAATATTTAAGCAACAAATTTATTTTTTTGAAGGTTTTTTAAGCAACAAATGGAAGAAATTGGAGCGCTCTCTTTCGATAAGACAAT
Source organism: Corrigiola litoralis (assembly GCA_901111285.1). Taxonomy (NCBI): domain Eukaryota; kingdom Viridiplantae; phylum Streptophyta; class Magnoliopsida; order Caryophyllales; family Caryophyllaceae; genus Corrigiola; species Corrigiola litoralis. The sequence continues at coordinate 15,847 of CAAKMY010043734.1, read as the reverse complement.
CATATAATACGAAAAGGTTTTATACTAAGACAAGATTCACCCCATTAGCTTAAATCCTCTTTTTCTATTTGATTTCTAGGACACGAGTTTCTATCATTGTTTTTCATACATATAATTAAGGTTAATTGAGGAGGATTAAGTCAAGTTAGAAGACGTGTAAAAATTAAACACATATATTTCAGAAATGAAATCAAAGAGGGGCAACTCCAGTAATAGATATCTTAACGATAATATTTTTGTTGATTGCTCAGTTTTGATGTGACAATGTGTAGAAGTAGACTGAGAAAATTTATACACAGTTCCATCTAATGATATCATTTTTCATGAGTTTTCTATATTATCCTAAATAATCTTTGAGAAATTGTACTGCCACTCTTACATCGTTAGGTATGTCGTAGACTGAGATGCTGTTGGTTTGCTACACCTGGATGAGACAAAACATAAGCGTTGCACAAATCATTTTCTTTCTAATACGTGGTGTATATTATTGTTTATACATCACGCTTGCAAGGCTTTGAAAAATTAGTAATTTTCCCATAAGAAAATTCTCGTTTGTTATAGTCTGAGCTGCTCAATTGGTCCTCTGTCCCTCTCTGCTTCTTATCAGAAGTTGTTAGCTCTTGTCTCTGAGCGATGGTGGATTCTTCAATCCGTTTGACAAGACAAATGCAAATATATCTATCAATATTCCAACTAAATACGGAAGACTTGATGACAAATTATACATTTGTACGTACGCAATTGATGCTATCATGTGTTGCTCATGATATATGATTGGTAATTTGGTATCTATTCCATATATTGCGTCAACACTGATTGGGCTGGCCAATTATTCAACTGCATAAAAGTATGAAACTATACATGATTTTCTTTTTTGTCTACAGATCTGAAATGATTCATAATTCTAGATTTCTAGCCCCTTAGAAAGACTTTTTTGGAAATAAGACCATCGTAACATATGTATATGTCAAAATAACCATCCTGCGAAACCTTTTTCCAAAATGACCTAAGTAAAATGTAAATGAAAACCCAACCCTATCTCTCCCCCTTCACACTATATTGTATAAGACCACATTATTTTAAGTAAAATTAAACAATGTAAAGTGATCATTTTTTTCTTACTTAAAGCAGCTCATGTTTTTATATTGGTGATCATAAAAACACCACGTCAATTCAATTTATAATCATGTTTATTTTATGTAAAAACTAAAATATCGATATAATAATTTGTGGCTTCACACAATCGATCTCTTCACTCCTTATTCTAGGCCTACTTCCACCACCATCACACCCCTACCCCCAACACCAACAAGTCCACCCCATCTCCCCCAATAGCATCATTTGTCTCAATTATCCTTACCACTAACCACCCTAACAATCTATCTTAGCCATACCCTCTAGCTGAAACGCACAATCATTGTCACCTTTGGTAGACACACTCCCTTGTTAGAGACATATCTTATATCTATATAGCCAACCTCAGCGTATCAAAATATAAAGATAATGGTGTCTTTTGAGTGGTGATATTGTCAAGTGTACTGAGTGGGGTAAGTTGAGTAAGTCGAGTTGGTGAGATATGTTAAATAAGGCAGGAAAACCAGGGGGGCAGGCGGCGAGGTAATAGGGCCCGTTTAAGAGGCTAGTATCCAACGAGAAATTATTCAGCAGTCTGGACTACCACATGTCATATAGTCCAACCAATATGAACAAGCCATTTAGGAAAAAAAACAAAAAAACAAACTCCTCCTTTTTCTAAATGTCAGTTTTCTTTTTTCAAATTTTGCACACTTGTCATATTATTAATGCCATGTACCATCGATGATATGGTGGTCCTAGACCATCTAATAACTCTCGTATCAAACAAAGTATTGTTTCCAAAAGAAAAAATGTAAAGTTTCAACAATAGACGTTTATGTGTTATTGTGGCGCAAAACCATAAAGCATTTACCGGTTTAATAGCATAACTTCAGCCACTTTGGAACGCAATCTAGTGAGCAACATTTCGTTGGCTTGCCATTGATGAGTTGTTTAACGAATATGTTATCCCCTCCTTTAAGGGGTCGTACAACAGGACAGAACTCGACACTATTTGGCTATATTGCAATTTGACCAACATTAGCATACACTATACGAGTGATAATAATCTAGTATTTAATCATATATATTAATCTGAACAACGACCTCCTAACTAAATGGTTAGCATACTTAAATAACCGTCACAATCATAGCTTAACTAGGATTTGTATATTGAATTTTAGACTAAATACTAGTTTACTACATTATGTGCAAGGACCACGGTTTAACAAAGAATATACTCCACTGATTAACTACATCATTGTTTTGGTGCCTTCCTTATTCATTGCTTTGGGAGTCAACTTCTGGAGTAGTCACTGTACAACTTAGCTTTCATTTCCTAGCCATCTCATCTATTTGTTTATGAACACACACATAACAAATAATTAGGTGCATCTACATAATCAAAGCATTTTTTGTATACTTCTCTAAAAAAAATTATGTAGTGGGATAGATGAAATATAAGTAAGTATATCGGATATTAGTGAAAGTTATACTCCTTTCGTCCCAATAGATTGGTATCACTTACAATCTATTGGGATAGATGAAATATAAGTTTTCAAAAAAATGAAAACTTAACAGAAAATGGAAAAAAAAAATTAAATGACATAAAGTAACATACCATAAGTTAACGTATACAGAAATGCGACAACTATCACTCTATAGCCAAATGGGTACGGTGTAGCTCACAATAATCAATTGAATTGACAAATTATAACAAGCAATTAATTACATTTTCACTGTATATGATATATTGATATGTAACAACCCTTTCGTTTTCTTTTCATAAAGATTAAAGTCATTAAACCGTATGCATGTACTACTGTACCGCAGTATGCACCAGTGCATGCATGATTGAGTCTACTATCTGCTACCGAGACAAACATGTATACAGGAGGTGTTGAGATGAAGATCGTGGAGCCTTTTGATAGCTCAATATCTTGAATTCTTAGTGGTGAGAAAGTTTTGGTTGTAGCTTTTTGGTAGATAATTGGGTGATGGAAGATTTAATACTCCAATGATATGGAAAAGCAAGAGGAAAAAGGGTCCTTCTTGCTTCCTGCATGGGTGACCATAGGCCTCTCCCATTATATACTCATGTGTAATGCTTCACTTATTACACACTACAGTATGCATCCACTGTACAAGCACTATAAGATTTATAAGATTAAATACACGTTATTTGTGGCATTCGTCACTTAAACGTATATCAAGTTCTCACCTCACTTGGTGCATTTTCATGGTCTAAAACATTACACATGCTTTGGTATATATCTCAACTAGCATAGCTAGCTAGTAAGTACTCATTTATCAGGAAAAAGTTCTTTCATGCTGCGAACATTTTGGAAAGTATAGTAACCATACTGGGGCAGGGTAGTTTTATGAATGTAGGTCCTAGACATGCGTTCAATTTAAGTTGCGAGCTGGGTGGATAATTTAGCACATTTTAGGATATTTCTCATCTTTTTCATGATTGGCCAGAGATAGAAATGAATCCCTCCATGAAGGAAAGTAGTAAAAAACGTATAGTTTGGTTTGCTGATCAAGCTCTTTATGTATGTAGTGCGATAGGTAAAACCGTAAAAGGGAGCATCTTACAGTATATGTTAGCCTGAAAATATGAATGAGCGCAGCCAATTATTCTTTCGAGTGATATTAGCCATTGACAAACACACACAAAGTCGAAGACTATAAGATCCGAGTACAGTGAGATTGATAAATTTTTTGTTTAGATTTAAATTTGACCTAGTCACTAATTTAGTGAGATTGATAAATTTTTATTAACTTTGTAATAAAAGCTATTATTTTAAGACAAAATATCAGTTCAAGGCGGTTTTTAATTTAAAATTAGACGGACGTATACAAAATTTTCTATTAGTTTTGTTCGGCTCCATTTCCACTACCATCCGAGATGACAAATTGACAAGGCAATAAACAATTGTTGTTGATATCATACAATGAGCTCCATTCAATGTTTATCAGATTTATCATTTTCCCCTTCATTTTAAATAAATGACTTGACCAAGGAAAAAAAGATGAGAAACACTCCATACTCCATATTAAACGAATACTCCGTAATAGTTTAGAAACCCTTGATCATGTTGCAAAGTCTTTAACTCCTTTAAAAATGGAAAGAGAAATACTCGAATAAGCTGCTCTGGACCGTCTGGTTCTCTTTTTGTGGCTTCTATTTTGAAGATACTATTTGTCATTTCATGTGTCAATATCTTACACACCTTAGCTTTTAGGTGAGACTTTAACTCCTTTAAACACTCTGTGGCATACGTACTGCTTTTAGATCTTCTCAATTGACGTTAATGTTATTGAGGTATCAACTTCATAATTTGGACCCAGAAAACGATTGTGCAGGAAAGACTGATCGGAAAACAGAAAAGCAGAGCGGTGCTAACTTTTAATCCACTTATTCTTGGTTTGGATTTTTACAGAAAGTTTTCTTCAAAGACTATGACTACTCACCAGTCACCCAACAAAGAGAAGCATGCAATGAACTCTTCCATATACACGTCAAAGCATATATGGAATATAGGGAAACTCTAGGAGTCTAGGACCACTTGAGTTAGCCGCATAATACTTCACATTCGGATAACAAGTCAATCTTTTGTAGCTAGCTAAGTATACTAATTAATGGCTCGATTTGCTTTATTTCATTACTTGATTATTGTACATTGTTATAAGTGTTTGCTTGGATTTGACCGAGTACACTTAAGGCTAAGCAAGCTTTTCTGATGTTTAGCCAAATCGAGTTGCATGAACATGACAATTGATTAGCTGCATGGGCAAGTTATTGTCAAGTCGTAAAACTAATCTGTGTCATGTCTGGCCATAATATCTAGCTTAACGTTCATTTCTTTGTCTAGACTGACATATTTTTGATCTTTTACTGACCAAACCTAAAAAAAAAAAAAAAAGGTGACAACTAAGACATATAAGTGGATCAACTAAATGACAATTATGGCTCGATTTGATGTGTTTCTGCTACGACACCAAGTGTACAATTGAGATTATTCTTTAATAAGGCTAGCAGGTAGTTTAGTTCTTTATTGTCCATTTTCTGATGGAGCCTAGGTTTTAATGTTATTTTGTTTCAAATTATATTGGATCTAATTAGTTAACCAAAACACAATACTAGCCCAAGTGTATAACACAAAACTAACCCAAACTCAACCCGAGTTGACCCCAATTAGATTTGATAAAAAAAAATTGCATGAACTGATCCGACCCGACGACTTCCAAATTTTTGAAATTGATTGATCAATATAAATGTCCTCTATCGAAAAACTTAGTTTTTCACTATACTACATACGATGCAAAATATTGAAGTAAATATAATGTTCGTAGTTTGATTTGATGGTACTGGTAGACTTGACTCCAAACTAGCCTAGATACATTGATCCAGCCGAAAATTGAACTCAATGTAATAAACTTACTTAGTATGATTCACAATGAACCCGACTCGATTGACCAAAAGCCTCCATATCCCAAAATATCCAGAATAACATGACTCGTAATTGGCTAACCAACTCAACTCGTGTAATTGACAACTCTAAAGTTTTTAGATATGAATATCATCCTCTTCGATTCGTTTTGAAATATAATGTGTTTACCTATTCACTCATTATAAGATGATGTTTTGCATAAGTTTTAAATTTAATATCAAACATTGACAATATGTGAGAAATATAAGGAGAAGAGTGACATATTAAATTAGGAAAGACAAGTGAAATATTGCAAAAAGTATAATTTTGTTGTAACATTCAAGCTAAGAGGGACAACACTACTAATTTTAAGGTCGTGTACATGTCATCATCATCACATCAAAAAATTAATATTAATTTCTTAACCTTTCTACAGCTTTCTAAGCTTCTTTTAAACTTTTTTTGAAAATAAAGATGAAAAAACATGATGTGGACATGCCTATATAACATTGTATTATCAGAAAATGAACATAGAAGCATATCTCAACTTGAGACATCTTTATACCCTTATGATCTTTGAACAAAAAGTTCACCACTATACCTTTTATCAGTTTTAATTCCTTCCTTAAATATGATGAACTTTGCAAATACTTCACATGAACACATGCATGTTAGTTAATGGACAAGTTATATTGCATCAAAGAAAGCTTCTCATCAATGACCAAATGCTATCATTAGAAAGCCTGATCATACTTTTCCCTCTATCCTTTTAATGCATTAGCCGCTCACTAACTAAATCACTTATGATCCTTTTAATGTAATATCAATTAATCAAATATGCATAAAACTTAAAAAGAAAACATTTAAGCTAAGATCATGATCAACTCGATTTTAAAAGATGTGTGTAGTTAATTCAAATACGAGTGGTGGTGTTACATTATTATTCTGACAATGTAGAAATTCGTTTGTATATATGTATAACTACTATATAAGTTATATGTCGTCTAAATGCTTTTTGAAATGTTGTGAAGCTTGTTCATGTTATGTATATACTCAAAATTCTTTTACATAATATTATACCATCAACTTTCAATAGTCATCTATTAATTAAACCTTGTTGTGTTGTTCTAAAATTCAAAATCTTAATTTCCAATTTGCCAATATAATGAATGATATTTATAAACTTAGTAATTATTTTCTTCTCAAAACCTTTATATATGTTACAATTATTTATCACCACTTATTTATTTATTTATCGAAGTATATCACTAAAAGATTTGAGCTTGATACGCCTTAAATAGGCATGCTTATGTTCTTTTTTTAAGTATTAACATATGTGAATGTATATATTTTAGTTAATACTATGTTATGTGTCGATTTGTAAATGTACCACAGAACCAGACTACTAGTACTTATACATGTGCTCGTTAGAAAACAATTCCTTTTACCGATCAAGCTAGCTCTCAGAAACATCATGGTGGTTAATTAATTTTAATTTGAAATGGCCACAACAAAAAACCCCTACTCTCTCATTTTCCGTTCCTGTGAAGTGTCCAATAAGTAAATATAAACTAGTACTTATACATGTCCTGTGAAGTGTCCAATAAGGAACAACGATAATTGGTGATTTTATAGCAGAATAGTCCAAGTCTTTTCTAATTTCAAAGGCGTCATCCTTTTTCTCGTTCTTTTCATGTCGGAAATATTATGGAAAACGAAAAAGGTTGTCATCAACTTCAACTAGAACAACATAATCCCACAAGTGGAGCAAACGTGTTTTGTAAAGGGGGGAAACAAAGAGGAAGTCACCTCATACAGTCATACGCAATACTACTATATAGTATAATTCATCATTACACTTATATATTATCACGGATTTAAGCACTTTAATTACTCTTGCCGCCTCATAATCATCATCATTTATTGGTAAACTCAATCACATTTTCTATGGGTCAAAGTCTTCATCTCATGCATTCATGCAAGAAAATTCGTACGGCCAACGGGCAAAGAGCATTCACGTGGAAAATATTGATGAGGATATAATGCGTATTCTCGTGTAATCATCCAGGAACCATCCTCCTCCTTTGCTCACGTGCTGTAGAAAATATTTAGCCATCAATCAAAGTCAAAGGAGCGGCATTTCCTAACATGCTTAGCTGTGTGCTAATTTGTCATTTGGTTCCCTAATTTCCAGTCAACTCTATCCTCTGTTCTTTCTGCGCAGCCCTACTTCACGTACTGTATTGTTACCCCTGAAACTCAGCTACGCGGCCGTTATTTCGTGGAATATAATCTGTACTTTGGCAGCTATATACGTACTAAATTTGACTTTGCCAGAGTACTTCTTGTGTTATATTTGCATCACTTATTAATTGAAATGAATTCGATTATACATTCTGATTATAATGATTACGCATTTACATATCTACATGGCTTGCTATGAAGTTTCTTGCATGTACTATTGGTTGGGGACTGTTGCCTTAGGAGTTAGGAGCTAGAACTTAATTGGTTGTGCTGTTGTGCACTTGTTTGCAAAATTTTCCGATATGGTCGAGATTTAGTCATTGATTGGGCTTTCAGCTTAGATTTTGGGCTCTCAAATTGTATAAGATGCAGAGCCTTGATTAACCAAATAGTCTCGCGTTCAAACCCTAGGGGCCCCGATTTTGCTGTACAGTTGAGTCTTTGCTCCTACAATCAGCCACATTCGAAGCTAAATAGGCATTGCATCTTTGTATATATGGACGCATAACGCGTATTATGTATATATTAATTGATTTAAGCTTAACCATCAATTTAGTCATGATTGAATTATATTGATCCTCTCAGATGATATTAGCTAGAGTAGCCAAGAGGTTTTAAGTTTATCAATACTCTCACATCAGTAAGTGGTTAGCTAAATAGGTTAGAACTCTTTTACCCTAATTATAAAGTTAGGGGTTCGATTTTTATCAGCGACTTTATGCGCATATTTCAGACCAAAAAATATATTGTCGTGGATAAGAATTGAAGCTCACATCTCGTCGTTAGAAGATAAGCATATAGTACCATGTATTGTGTCAAACCCCAATTATTAAAACATGTACTCCGTAGTGTTTGAAACGCGACACAACAACAAAAATTTTAAACTTATAGGATGTTGGTATTTGAAAATGGACTCTATTTAAGTTATATCTTAAACCGGACATCAGTTTGAATAGTAGATAACTCTGTCGGCGTAGAGTCTCACAATCAAATAACAACTTCTAATGTTTATATATACCAATCTAAAGTTAAATCTAGTCTAATTTGATTAGTTGCCATTATAGTTTTGACTGATCACACATTTTGTTTCGTATGTGGAATACTCGATGGATCATGCATTCATATATGTTCCCTGATCGGCTGATCACCCAAATAACCACACAAGAATATGATTTTTCATGGACCTGAATGGGGTCTGGCATGGATTTGGGTTAGATAATTTATACTCGTAAAATGAGCTTGTACAAGTAAAAGTTGAACGGAATTTCAATATAGTTGGACTTGGTCCAGCCGACCTTAGTATTTCTTCGATCCCGATTTACAAGCCACACTTATAACTAAAGTAAAGGCACACTTCTGAAATCCCCAACACGCACATTTTTCGGTCCAATATGAATGCAACAGTGTTAAAATTTAGAGGGAGAGCTTTACTTCCCTACTGGTCGTATCGGGCTCAAATCCAAACTAAACTGGATGGTGAAAAAAAAATGGATTCAATAGCTAGCATAACTAATCTCCTATACATCTATTACGTACACTATACATATGCGTAAAATGATTATGAGTACTTATAGGCATATACTCTGTAGCCTACATCAATGTATTGATGGTCAATATAAGTAATTTTTAAAATACTTTTCATTTCTAGTTTTCTTTTCTTTTGTTTTGTTTTTTTAGATCGAATTCAGGAAAATTGATATCATAATAATCAGTATCCGATTTCTGCAATAGATATTATTTTTTTGGGATTGTTTTCTTGGATTTTCATATCGTTTTGAACTTCACTAATATATGCATGTAGACATGAAAATTAACTATGTAAAATGCATGACTGTTCAGATTGGGGAGAGCCGGAGAGAGGTCGAGAATTTTTGGGTTCCGATTAAAAAATTTAATTAAAGGATTTAAGAAGAGCAGTAAACTGAATTAACTTAAATCATAGAAATAGTACTTATATAACTACACATGACTTTTTCTTCAAAGAAAAAAACTATACATGACATAACTCTAGCTTCTTGATAAAATTGAAGCCAAACTTGAGATCGAGTATGATAATTCGGAGTTTTCACGAGTGTCTTGTTTAAAAATTCATATAATTCGGTACCATCGTACCAATTATATGTACTTGATTGAAATAATTTGTCTTGTCCGTTTTTGTATTTCTTTAATCAACTGAAGTACTAATCCAATCATTACTTTAAGGACCAAACTGTCGTGCTTTAACATTCCAACTCTTATGCTGATTAACATATTACTATAAAATTAAACAATAAGTAAGATACGCTTCTAAAAGATCTAGTTGTTCGAATTTGAGCACATGGAAACATTTCAAGTACGAATTCCTTCTTCTCTTTAAATATTTTCTAGTGTCTTTGTTATGATTCAAGCTAAAGTCACATATGATGAGCTAACATGATATACACTATAAGTAACACAACCCTTTAAGTCACCTCTAATAGTACTTATTAAATACGGAGTATTTCAAAGCAAACAAATTAAATCAACATTTACACCATCAAGATTAAGTATAAATTCCATTTTGAGATCCACAACTAATAGTGACATTCTTATTAATTGGAACTCTATGAAGCACTTACCTAACTTAATATTAACTAAAGGATCCAATATATATACTCCGTAATTCATAACCTTTTTTATGAATGAGAATCCAATATGACCAGTCTCTGCTACTGTATACAATCGAATAATTGAATAAGAGCAAAGCACGATGGCATTCGCCTGAATACCTTTTACCATTCTATATATGCCATGGATGGTATGTTTTACTCAACCTTATTGTTTAGACATGTTCACACTATGGTGATCAGTTGATGTCGCACTAGGATAAAAAACTTTACAGACATGTGACTTAATGAATTGAAGAACGCCTGATCAACCGGCCTGTACGGTTCCGGAATTAGAATTACAACCTAATGTATTAATGATACATATACAAGATCACCGTCCTGAGCCTTGATGAAACAGGAACCTGTTTTTACAACAAGCGGAGCGAAGATTCTTATATTCCTAGCTTATCTTATGTCTTCTGACATGACATGCATGCATTCTAAAAGAGTATTGTTAATGGTACGAAAAATCTGTAACTAACTAAACAGTATTCTACTCAATTCACCACTCCTAAGATATTTCATCATACATAGATTTACGAAAAAATTTGAACGAGACAAGTACATAAATGCTTGCTTCAAATGATCAATCTGAACAATGTTCCTAGCTAGCAGAAGTACTTGCTAGTACAATTTCTTGTACCTGCATGTGGAATAATTGCCATTTAGTTCTTATGAAGAAGCTTCAGGCCTAGTAATGATACTAGTTGGGGAAATTTTAATGGTTGACTTCTGTTGACATTTGAGAAACTTTGGCTCGACTAACTCCTAAAGTTATTTCTTAAGTTTTCAAGGTGCAAATTTGAAAGTTAAATATGTAATGAATTCGGTTTCATTTCTTGTTCTCTAGATTAAGTACTGTTATGAATTATGTCTTATATATGTCGATTTTTACAAGTTTTTGCCTACTAGCTACCAAGTGGGACATAATGTGAATACATGTCCACATAATTAATAATAAATATTAACATAACCTATATGCAAACATTATTATTAATAAGAAAGAAATTTCTTAGATTAAAGTGATTAAAACATGCATGTATCAAATCATAAATATAGCTATTGCGAGATCTCTTCTTGCCAACTTATTGTAAGAGACATAATTAAAAGCACGTTATATATGACACTATTAGTCCTCAATGAAATGACAATATGTAAGAGTTGATCAAAGTAACTCATAAAAAGCTTTCTCCTAAACTTTTAAAGATAATAAACTTGTAGGTTGAATAATATGCAATTGTATATTTTAATCTATAACGTCCGTCCAAAAAAACGAAATAGAAAAACAGAGTCAATCAATTATTTCATACACAAACAAATGGAAAGGAGAAAGGAATTGAAGCTACACATTTTTAGCATTTTTTTCCAAAACCAACAAGAATTATTGACTGTAAAAGGAAAAAGAGAGTAACGTCACTTATATGAACGATTACAAAGTATTGGTAGAGACCGTCAATAAAAGTTATAAATTTATAACTCAATTTGGGCCAATAAATAAACGGACAGCCTTTTCTTAGAATTTGTGATGAACATATAAGCTGAATTCTTCATGAAATCTTCTGATGCCCTATTAGAATCGATAGCACATAATTTAGTACTGTAATTTTCTTGTACAATGAAGATATAAAGTTCAACGCTCTTTATAATTGATATGAGCCCATATTTAAAACCTGGGACCTGATCAGCATATAAAAATCTCTCATATAAACTCCTGATAGACGGCAAACAAGCATGTTTGCATGGTTGCATCCACGAAGATGCGCACCAGCAGACCTTAGAGCGACGAGAAAATGACAAAAAATAAAGCTGGAGTATTTCAGGGGATGAGTAAAAATGGTGTGCACCGACCATGAAATGAAATGGCTTGACAAAACAGGAACCAATCTGACATGGTCCTCCAGAAAGATTTGCTGCTCCCCTTACACTCTTACCACATTTATTTGTCGCCGCCTTCTAATGATAATTACTGTACGTTATTGTCTAATGTAATCATGCTTCCAATCTCACCACTCCTCGCCGCATTATTTGGCAGCATGTCTCAAATTATGTCATCCGCGTCGCATACTTTCTGTTATGGCTCGTGGAAGTTCCTAAGATTAGACAGCTCGATCTTGCTTTTCTTGGTTACGTTTTACGCAGGTCAAGTTATTACTTATTAGTATGTCATGATTCATATGTTTGCCGAGTAGAGTACTAGGCAGTTTTTAGTGGTGGTACTACCTCAAGCTAAGTCAAATTTGACAGCCAATTAATCCCATACACTATGTTCTTGTCAAAGGTTATTTCGAGAGATACATCCTTTTAAGTTGATCCTAAATGTTGGGCTTATTAGAGTAAATGAGGATATGATGATGCTTCTAGACAATAAGACAAATCATCATTGTATCTATAGTACTTGCAACTTGGGTTGAATGATCCATGATATGGCGATAGGCCAATAGCTTTTAGGAGGTGCATTATTCCCAGTGGCGGATCTAGAAAATTATTTTACCGGTGTCCCTTTTATGTTTCCGGTGTCCCCTTCACATATTTTAATAAGAAATATATATTTTTTTAATTTTTTCAGCATAAAAATTGCATTAAAACCCAAAAAAAAAATTTTTACGGTGTCCGCGGACACCGTACCATTCAACATACATCCGCCACTGATTATTCCACCATAGATCTTTCTAGTCATCAATGTCAAGTGTAAATTATATATGTTTGTTTGTCTTTACATGGCAAGCGTATTAGATTGGGATGGTCATGGTCAATAAGCAATTGTGGAATCGAAGAAAAGCAGTAGGAGCAAAAATGTTATTAGTATAAAATAAGGAAATTAGTCAATAATAGCAGTGACAATGAGACAACAAAAGGAAGTTCTGATGCGAACTACCTATAACCTTCTATAGCTATAGATTGCTCTAAAGTACTCCGGATCAATTCGAGTTTAGCTATTTAAAACTTCAGCTCCACTTAAGCCATGAGATGCGACCATAATTTACCTCGATATAACAATTATTTCCTTCTAATTCAATTTGATAAGTTATAAATAATTTTGACCTTCAATTCATAAAAAAACTAGCCTCGTTTATTTATTTCAATAAACAATATTATAAAAGGTGAAAGTAAGACTCCCCTAGCTAGTCTCCGTAGACCATAGCTAGATAATTCATCTTCACTATCTATACGAAAGTTAGTTACATAAAGAACTTAAAATTCATAAACCTTATCAATAATCCGAACAATGAGAATTGAACCATCGCATTTGTCACTCCATATATGTGTAACATGAAATTTAAATGCCATTGTACATCAAACCAAAAATGTCCTCCATTATTCGGTTGAAATATATATAAATTGGACTTACATAAAACTTCGATTCACATAAATGAACACATGAAAAATTTATTAATTGAGGAGGGTCGCACTAGGTAATTAAGTGAATATCTCATACCGTTTCGTTCCATTTAAATACAAACACGTAATGATTTAACTATAAGTTATTGATCAAAAAATTGAGTTTTTAGATTAAAAAATTGTTTTCATTAGATCAAAAAGTGAGATTTTACAAGTTCAAGTGAGCTCTTAAATACCTTTGTTATTTTTGAAATTTGAATACTCACTATTTTATCTCGTAAGTTTACATTTTAATCTTAATAATAAGTTAATGTTCAACGGTTCAACCGGAGCTTATGGTCAAACCGTCTGACTCCAATGTTACCGAAACTTTAATGAACCAAATAAAAGCATGGTTAAGTTTTCTTTTACATGTGAAAGTTATGTTTAATTTCATGTAGTAGCATTTGAAGGTTTCGATGTACATTCTCAAAATCCAGCATAATGGTTCGGCTAGCGGGACAGATCATCTTCATGAGCATTTTCAGCATGTCACACCAGTGTTCAGCCTATGTCCTTCTACTTCGCAGAACCTTGTAAGCAAACATAATTTCAAACCACCAACTCGAGCTATGTTGGGCCAAGAACACTGCTCTATATCGCTAGCACAGTAGCACATGGGAACGGGCCACAAACATAATACGAATATTATACTCATGATTCAGTTATCTAAACACAAGAGATGACCCAAAACGATTAAACCTTATATATACCAGCCCAGCAAGCATGACTTGCATCGGTTTAGTATAGGGCCGAACCAACCAATCAGCAAAAAAATGTTTTTGGGGTCTAAAATGTGGGTACAAATTCGTTGATATGAATTGAACCTAACCTCATGATTAGGCAGAAAGGTTTAAGCACTTGAGCTATATCTTTTCTTTCCAATCAACAAAGAGTTCGCAATCAAATAGATTTTATGACTCACTTTGGATTATGGCAATTCCAAATTAGGGTATTTTATAACACGAGTCACAATAGTCTTTTGGGTAAAACATAATTAGCTCATTTTGAGGTCGACCAATTCATCTCAAAATCACCTCTTCCATCAAGTTGGATTCGATTTGATGGAGTTGGTTGCAAATTATATCACTTTTCTGTCAGATTAGGTTTAGGTAGAATCAAGTTTTTGTTACTCTTGGTGTAGGGTTTGATATCGGATTACCATATGTATAAGGTAAACTAGAAGTACATGTGGTTCACTACAAACCACACAACATCAACCTATGTGACATAAAAACCACTTCGACGAATTAAAACTAAAGACAAAAATAAAAACATTTATCTTAACTATCTCAATCTCTATATGCCAAATCAATTTAACATGTCTATATTAGATAACAAACTTTGCAACCTTTTTACTCCATTCTTTCAAGACCAACAACCTCTCCAATCTACACCCATACTCTTGATTTTCCATGCCTTTTGCGACTGATAAGAAAAGTTTAATTTCAAATTAATAAAATCATTTAAAAGTACATATTTTTTTTTTTACTTAACAAGGTCATACACACATATTGGTTAACTATTAATACAAAAATGACCACATGAATTCAATTCTCGACCAAATCAAAACTTCTATTAAAACCAAATCGTAATTTTATTTAATTATTTGTGACAATTGAATTTGAAAAATTAATTAAGCGTGATTAAATTCCATAAGAAAAGGGCTAAATTTAACACACTTCGCCTACAATTATTACTTTTTTTGGTCTGAAATCGCCAATAAGAATAAAACCCTCATTCCATGTTTAGGATCAAAGGACTATAAAGCTTAAATTAGTTTTTCTCTTATTTACAATTATAAATTTTATTATCTCAATTATGAAGTCGAGGGTTTAATTCTTTAAGAAAAAAAAACAATTATAATTTTTATACCCTTTTTATTTACACTTAGGCCTTGTTTGGTAAATGGCTGTTGGCTGTTGGATGGATTGATTGACTTGTTTGACCGGCTAAAAGTTATGGCTTTTAAGCCGGCTGCTTGACTAGTTTTTGTATAAAAAAGATGTTTGGTAAAATTGGATGTTGGCTGTTGGCTTTAATGTGTTAGATTAAAGTATGTAAAATAATATTAATTAATATAATAAT
>CAAKMY010043727.1:0-11579 GCA_901111285.1 Corrigiola litoralis | reverse complement strand
TTTTTATTTTTTTATCATTTTTGATTCTCTTCAAAATCACTCGAATTATACCATTGATTA
This sequence comes from Corrigiola litoralis, assembly GCA_901111285.1. Taxonomy (NCBI): domain Eukaryota; kingdom Viridiplantae; phylum Streptophyta; class Magnoliopsida; order Caryophyllales; family Caryophyllaceae; genus Corrigiola; species Corrigiola litoralis. The sequence goes on along the minus strand of CAAKMY010043727.1, from coordinate 11,519 downwards.
TCTTACCACTTTAAATTTCAAAATCAATATTGTTACAATTTACTTTTGCCATGATCCCTACTTAGCTCTATTTATTTATTTTTATTACATTTTATTTCACTTCAAAAGCTTAGACAAGTATTTTTGTATGTAAGCACAATAATCCTAAATAAGCATAAATAGGCTGTAAGACTAGCCCAATTTAAAATTTCGTGCAAGATTATACATTTTCTTACATTACATAGTAATAGATGTTTAATTTTATTTTATATTACTATCCATCAAACAATATTTTTGTGCATTGCACGAGTCAAATACTAATTATATTTACAATGTTGATAAAGAAAGAGGCAATTTCAACTCAATTTATAACTATATTACTTCAATTTAAAATATAGTCTTTTATTATTTAGTGATGTACAGAACAATTAGTAAGACATAACTTAAGATATAATGAAGAAGTTTATCACCCCTTGTCAGAAGTTATGGTTTTTTGTACAACATGCGTCACAGTTTGAATTTATTTGCTTCAATAATTGAAGTTTTAAGAGGTCACAACGGCTGCCATTGGGTGATTCATATTATTTTGACAATAGGCTAAAAAAAATAATATTAATCATCTACTCTATATAAGCACCATATTGACATGTGCATCAGTAAAAGGAAGAGTTTGCATGTACGACTCTTGATTTATGTTGAAAACCTGTACACCTATTCTATAATTCTAGCCTAACTACTGAAAGAGTTGGTCTTGCATACGATATATACCATTTCATTTTCTAGCAATGACTCACGAGTAAAATCTCATTTTAATCAACTACTAGAATCGCATTACATTTCTAACATCCTCTCACAAGTCATAAAACTATTCGGTTAGCGATCATTTCAGAAAATATGCACATGTGATACCGATATACTTCCAAACCATCTGAAAAGATCTACCAATAGACAATGAGAAATGACACGTTATTATATTACAAAGGAAAGAGCACGTGATCACTCAGTTCCGATGAACCTATTGACACCAATATGGAGTATTACTTCATACTTAACATGGGGTTTGGATCCACTAAAGTAAATTCTCATAGAATTTGTAGAATTATTAGACCTCTGTACTAAGTAATAAGGGTTTTTTCTATAACCAGTAGATGATGTACCAAAAAATCAAGTCATTATAATACACATGATAGAGTGACGCTTTACTAACATGCAATTGACATGGCTACTCCTAAATTTCAAGAGACATGGCTACTCCTTTTCTAGTAATTATATATATACCATGATTCAATTAAGTGATGAGTACGAGGAGGTACCTATATTTGATCACCCGACGCTTTACTAACATGCACATTAAATGAACTGAGGATTGTTTAACATGACCATCTAAGTAAACTTATATTTTAACCATATAAAATAATTTCACCACCTGTTTTGTTGTAGACAATTGTAGTATCTTCTAAATTTGACAGTCGAATAAAAAGACTGTGCCAAATATGAAATCAGGTGATATGACAAACTGTGTATGTTTTGTCTCCTTCATAATGGCTAATTTGCCACTATTTTATATCATCATATGAGCAAATCGGTGTAAAGTAAAATATGTCGAAATGAAATGAAACGGACATGCACTAATAAAGTAATAAGCACGTATGTATTGGATACTAACCTTTTTCTCCTTGCCGATATTAAGAACAATGAGCTCCACCAACCCTTTAGTGTTCATCAACACCCCCAATGTCAACGCCTCCATAGCCTTAATCCGGCAGCACATAGCTACCGCGAATGTCCCGAAAATCTTTCCGAAACACGCGGTGGCGACAACCAACACTAATAGACCCCATGCCACAGCCCCTTGGATCTTTGTCACGTCGGTTTTGAGTCCACTGGAGGCAAAGTACAGGGGCAACAATAGCCCAGTCACAAAGTCCTCTATACGCTCTATCAACTTGCCTGCAAAGCCACCTTCCTTAGGGATGATCAACCCAAATATAAACGCCCCAAATATTGAATGAATGCCAATGAAGTCCGTTATGAATCCGGCAACAAGAACCCCGGCTAGAGTTAGGGTGATGTAGACCTCATCGACGACATCCTGCTCCGAGGAGCAACGCTGTGCTACCCAAGCCATGATAGGCTTGATACAAAGGAACATGAGCAACACGAACCCAAGTCCACATAACAGAACCCATACAGAGATTAATGGGCTCTTACCTCCAGTACCATCTCCATTGCCAGCAAGGGCAACCGCGAGGGCGAGGAGAATCCAAGCTACCACGTCATTAAAGGCAGCAGCAGCCATGGCTGTCTGCCCAACCCTAGTTGTTAGGAGCTTGAGCTCGGCTAGGATACGTGCCAGGACCGGAAAAGCCGTGATGGATAAGGACACACCCATGAAGACTAGAAAAGGGCCGTAAGCGGCCTGGTCCGCCCCTTTGATGGCACGACGGAGTAGGACGGCCACTGCTGCCCCGGTTACAAAGGGGAGGCTAATCCCCGCCATGGCAATGCTGAAAGCCTGGCGGCCACTTCGCCGGATGGAATTAAGGTCGAGCTCAAGGCCTACAAGGAATAAGAAAAACAGCAGACCAATGCTGGCAACAGATTCTAGGATGGGCATGCTCCATGATGGAAAGACTTTGTTCAGGTATGCTTGGTTCCTACCAAAGGCGGATGGCCCTAGCAATATGCCACCCTAGAGAAATCCAAATAGAGACAAATATGCTCAGTTAAATTGAGTACTAATTGATAGTACTATATATATTTGGTAAAAAATAACTAAAAAACATCTTACTATACACTATATTATTATTATTGTTATTATTATCTACCTATATTAGTAGTTTTGTAGTACTAGTAACATTAGTACATACCACAATTTCGGCAATGACTTTTGGTTGACGAAGTGGCTTGAAAGCGAAGGCAAGGAGGCGGGTAACGATGAGGATTAAGGTGGTCTGGATAATGAGCAAAGGGAAGGCGGTTTGTAAAGCGTTATCGCCTTCAAGGATTCCATTAGAGGAAGTTTTGATGCTGGTTATGTTCACCGGCATGATTTTAGTGTGATCTTTATATTTGATATAGCAAATTTAGAGAAGAAATGAAACTATATATGTTTAGCTTCAGTTTTGTGCGCTAAGCTGAGGAAAAAACCTCATTGTAATGAGAATGTACTCGTTCAATATGGATCGGAATATGGCATATATTTATATATGATCAGTATTAGTAGTCTTGGCCGTTTATCTAAACTTTTTCTCGCTTCCTCTAATTTCCACAAATTATTAGAGAAGACAGTCTACTTTATAAAAGTAGACCACCTATTTATTTGGTAAGTTTTCTTAAGCTTTCATCAAGCCCAAATTAGTTGAAAATTTATATTCCGTTATTGGACCAGCATGACTTGGTCTACTTTTATCATAAAAGTAGATGATGTCTCACAAAACTAGCTGTCTAATTTCTATGTGTTATTACGGATTAAAATTTTCAAAACGTATACTGCGAAGTATTATTCTTAAGTCACTTTTTTTTAAAGGTAAAAGTACTACCCTCATTGCCATGGTTTGGCCTAATTTATCATGATTTGACAGAGTAAAGTTTAGGATACAAATCGGGATTCAAAGTACATGAATTTGAAACTGTATGTTAATATCTGCGATCCAATCAATCTGCCACACGATTACCATCACGATAATATGACACAGTCGAAAGCTCAGTATGGTTAACCAAAGCTAAACTTACAAACAAAATGAATCCGCAAGCACGAACTCACAATAATACTGGTATCCACCAGTTAACAAATCCTAAATCCACCAGATAATTTAGAGTAACCTCTAGGGTTTTTAAATTGAATAAAAGATAATGTTCTCAACAAATAAAAGGCCCCTTATATGGTAAAGTTTTAGGGAAAAATAAGGTAAATATAAAGCAATAAGGAAATAAAGATAAATCGTGAAAAAGCCTGACGAGCGAACTAGCTTGACTCGAGTGGACTTCCCTCGAGTCAAGCGAACGATGTCACTCGACTCGACTCAAGTTCACTCGAGTCAAGCAAAATTGTTTCGCACCGTAAGGCCTCTCCTACCTGTTTTCACTCGAGGAGCTAGCACACTCAAAGGGCTTGCTCGAGTCGAACTGTGGCCTCTTCCTCGCCTTCTTCCGCATCAAAGCATCCTCAATCCGAGCAGCGAACATCACTACAGCAGTCACCTCCACCTCTGAAGAACTCGACCCCAAGTTCTCTTTGTGATACAGACTCAAATCCTCATGATACTCAAAGATGTCAAACACATTGAAAGTGTTGGAAATAATCAAGGAATCAGGAATGGATACCACAAAAGCGTTGTCATTGATTTTCTTAATGACCATGAAAGGACCATACTTACGAGGCTGCAACTTTTTATATGTGCCAACTGGAAAACGCTTTTTACGTAGAAACACCATCACCCCATCACCGACTGCGAACAACTTGACTCATCGACGCTTGTCGGCTGCAGCTTTATTCTTTTGTCCCGTGGCTTCCAGTCTGTCCCGAACATTCTCCTTGATAGCTTGGACATCCTTAGCCATGGACTCAGCAGTTGAACTCACCCCTTGACCCTTGGGCAGAGTGACCAGATCAATGACGTGCCTAGAAATAAAGGTATAAACCAGTGAAAACGGTGACTTCCCCGTGGCTGAGTGCAAAGCACTGTTATAAGCAAACTCTGCCTAAGGCAAAGCTAAATTCCACTGCTTTTGCTTATCCCCACAAATACTACGGATCATATTTCCCAATGTACTGTTGGTGACCTTCCTCTGTCCATATTTGAGGATGAGCTGTCGAACTCCTATTCAAAGTAGTGTGAAAAAATTTCCACAAAGTAATCTAGAGATGACTCAAGAATTTGGTGTCTCTATCCGATGTAATGTATTTGGGAACTCCATGCAATCGCACAACCTCCATGAAAAACAGTTTGGCTATGTTGGATGCCTCACCAGTCTTCTCAACAAGCAATGAAATGTGACATCTTCGAGAACCTGTGAACGATCACAAACACAGAATCCACAGCACGCTCGGTGCGCGGTAGTCCTAAAACAAAATACATGGAAAGGTCCTTTTAGATATCATTACGAATAGGGAGAGGAAAATAAATCCCAACGTTTTCGGACTGGCCTTTAGATACCTGAAGAGTATAACACCTCTTGACGATAGCACCTACATCGCGTCTGAGGTGTGGCCAATAATACCTTTCCTGTGGGCTGGCAAGAGTCTTATCATGTCCCAGGTGTCCACCAAGACCACCACCATGCAAGTCTCGAATCAGCTTCTCTCTCAATGAAGAACAAGGAATACACAACATATCTCCGTTAAAAAGATACCCGTCACTAACATGAAAATTAGCTGAATGATAAAAGGAATTTTTTGTAAGAAACTTGCTCAACGAGCATGCTTCTTATTTTTGACCTTCCTGTGAAGGAACTTCAAGGCAAGGTGATATGTAAAAAGAACGAACTCCCTCTCAATTAGATAATACTCCCACTGTCTCAGCGCCCGGAACACTTCATAGAACCCTTGGTCATAGGTGCTCTATTTCTGCCTGGCGTCTGTAACACCCCAACCCCTTGCGTGCTGGTCAATGTCAACAAATATGGCTCTCTAGGCTCTGTACTGACCCCACTGTACCAACACTGGTCTTTTTATTGCACTTTGTCCTCACTTGTGCATACTTGGGAAACTTCCCAAGAGGTCACCCATTGTAATACAACTCCCAGCCAAGCACGCTTAACTGTGGAGTTTCTAAGTAAATGGCCCCCCTGAAAAGAAGATGCATCTTGTTGGTATGAGTAGTACTATTAATCCGTTTAAGCACTCATTAATTCTCAATCTCAAATGTGGGGTATCACATCCTCGTTGCACATGCGAGCCACTGACAATCAATTCTAGGATGCAGCCCCTGCTACGTGAATGAACTGCCCTTCACCATCACAACTCAGCACACGGTTGCAGGGTTGGTCTTGTGATACCCCACATTTGAGATTGAGAATTGGTGAGTGCTTAAACAGATTGATAGTACTACTCATACCAACAAGATGCATCTTCTTTTCAAGATCCCATTTCCTTAGAAACTCCACAGTCAAGCGTGCTTGGCTGGGAGTAGTACAAGGATGGGTGACCTCCTGAGAAATTTCCCAGGTGTGCACAAGTGGGGACAGAGTGCACTGAAAAGACCAGTGTTGGTATAGTGGGGTCAATAGATAACCTAGGGAGCCACATTTGCTGATATTGACCAGCTTGCAAGGGGTTGGGGTGTTACAAAAGGTATCAGAGCAACCCTGTGACCATGTGCTGAGCTGTGATGGTGAAGGGCATTTCAGTCACCTAGCAAGGGCTGCATCCTGGGATTAATTATCAGTGGCTCGCATGTGCAACGAGGACGTTGCAGTCCTTTAGTGGGGGTTATTGTGATACCCCACATTTGAGATTGAGAATTGGTGAGTGCTTAAACGGATTGATAGTACTTGTCATACCAACAAGATGCATCTCCTTTTCAAGTAGCCCATTTCCTTAGAAACTCCACAGTTAAGCGTGGTTGGCTGGGAGTAGTACAAAGATGGGTGACCTCCTGGGAAGTTTCCCAGGTGTGCACAAGTGAGGACAAAGTACACTGAAAAGACTAGTGTTGGTATAGTGGGGTTCTTTTCAGTGCACTTTGTCCTCACTTGTGCACACTTGGGAAACTTGCCAGGAGGTCACCCATCCTAATACTACTCCTAGCCAAGCACGCTTAACTGTGGAGTTTCTAAATAAATGTCCATCCTTAAAAGAAGATGTATCTTGTTGGTATGAGTTGTACTATCAATCCATTTAATCACTCATCAATTCTCAATCTCAAATGTGGGGTATCACAGCGTCACTCAACTTTTCACTAAAGAAAGCCATTAGGCGCTTCTCTTGTGAAAGGACAACTCCTATTATATTCCAACCCAAGTAGCATCACATTGAACCTGAAATATCTTATCCATATCTGGTAGGGTAAGGACTGGCGCAGTAAAGAGATTTTCCCTAATCAAGGGAAAAATTTCTTCTTGTTCAGGGCCCCATTTAAACTTCCCTTTCTTAAGACACTCAGTGATAGGACAAGTTATGCTACTGAAATAACGAATAAATCTTCTATAGAAGGTAGCTAACCCATGGAAGCTACGTACCTCAGTCACAGATGTTGGGGCATGCTAATCTATGATAGCGCTCACCTTTTCCTCGCCAACCTGGATTCCATCCTCCCCAACAATAAACACAAGAAAAATCAACTTGTTGGTGCAAAAACTACACTTCTTCAAATTGACATATAATCGGTTTTCTTGTAAGACTTGTAGCACTTGCTTCATATAACTCAAATGTTGCTTGATATAAATCAGTATATCATAGAAATAGTTAACCGCAAAAGAACTAATAAAAGGACGAAGAACCTGGTTCATCAGCCGCATGAAAGTGTTGGAAAGCCAAAAAGGCATCAGTAGTCACTCATAGAGTCCATCCTAACTTTTTAACGCCATCTTCCACTCTTCGCCAGGGCGAATCCGAATCTGATGATAACCATTGCGCATATCAATCTTTGTGAAAAATTTCGAACATGACTACTCATCAAACGTGTCTTCTAATCGAGGAATGGGAAACATGTACTTAATGGTTATGTTGTTGATTGCCATGCTATGAACCCACATTCTCCACCGATTACCCTTCTCTAGCACAAGAATATCCGGGATTGCACAAGAACTCATGTTCTCCTTGATGAAACCCTTCTTCACCAGGTCTTTAATATGCCCTCTCAGTATCTCGTTCTCCTTTGGACTCAAACAGTAATGCGGAAGGTTGGGCAAGCTAGCCCCAAGAATTAAATATATATGGTGTTTTATGTCACCCGTAAGAGAAAGCTCATTTGGCAATTCATCTGTGATAAACTCCATGAACTCGCCCAGAATCTCCTGGACTTCCCTCAAAATGGGTATCTCCTCTTTCGTAGCACTCATCACCCCCTTGATTACGACAGGACAAAGGCACTCAGTTTCCCTTGCAGCCTCTTCAATCTCCTTCTCATTCTGTGTCATAACTAAGAAGCTAGATTTCTCCTTCACTGGACTCTTTTCAAATTGCAGGACATTAGCCATAACAATCTTGTGTAAAACCTAGGTGACAAAAATCACGTTGTCCCTTCCTCTGTAGGTGATGTCATTATCATACTGCCAAGGTCGATCAAGTAGGACATGTCACACATCCATATTCATAACATCACACAAGACTTCCTCTTTATAGTGCTTCCCAATGGATATGGGCACTTTACAAGTCAATGACACTTTAATCTATGTTCCTTTATTCACCCATCCTAATGATAAGGTTTCTCATGTGAAACTGTGGTAGTTTCAGGTAATCTACTAACTTCTGTGAGACCAAATTTTCTAGTACTACCATTATCAACTATTAGATTACATATCTTATTTTTGATAGAATAATGTGTTCTAAAAAGATTAGAACGTTGGCCTTCTGTCTTGGAAGTCAACAGGATCCTATGGAGCACAAAGTTCACATGTTCTTGATCAGCTTTCACTTTAGCAAACTCAACCCCTTCATATTCGTTAATCTCCTCCTCTTCTTCTTCCTCCCCGCCCGCAATAGGAGTGGTTCTCCTCGAAGTACCAACGTTGGTCTTATGCCCTTGTCCGCCAAAACGGTAGCACTTATCGCCAGTGGGTTTTGCGTATGGGTTTGGGATTCAAGAGCTCCCCCTTTTGTCGTCGCTGAAGACCTAACACTATTCAAATCTTCGTTTGCTGCGCTCTTCTCCTTTTTACCCGACGCCTCAGAGCCATTGTTTGGTACAAACTTGCGAGAAGGTGAGAACATTCTAGGGGTTTTCTTTATCGTTTCCGCCTTTCTGGCAAGTGTGGATGCTTCTGAAACAGTCCATACAGTTTGAAGGCGCATCATTTCCTGTAAAGAAGTTCTCAACCCCTTGACGTAACGAGCCACCTTTTAGCCCTCATATTCCTCTATTTCGTTTCGTTCGGAAAGTCGTTGGAACAAAGATGTGTACTCTGTACACTGTTACTGCCGTTTGCACAGTCGATATACATCCTATCAAGAATTTTCTCATAATCCTCTAGTAAGAATCCACCCAGTAACAATTGCTTCATGTCTCCAGGTCCCAATTGGCTTCTTTCCTTCTCGTTGCCTCTGAACAACAAGTTTATCCCACCATACCGTAACATTACTCTTTAATCTAATAGCTACCATCTTAACTTGTTTGTTTTCAGGCACCTCCATAACATCAAAGAATCTATCAACACTAATTTTGCCAATCTAAGAATTCTTCAACATTCATGGTTCCAAAAAGTAAAGGAATTTCAGCTTTTACCTGGTAATTTTGCTTATTATTCTGGCCACCCTGATTTGGCTCCTACTCAGCGAATTCTTCCTCCTCAGAACTCTGCTCTTGAATGATCTCTGTTCTCGGAAGCCCATTCGGGTTGCCTCTCCTGGCTACCATCCTATTGGTATTGCCCAAATTGTCACCAATTGAGTGGTTAGATTATTGATGGCTTTTTGGAAACTTAATTATCTCGGTCATCTTCTCCAAATCCGCCTTGTTAGTTGGTTGATCTCCCATAACGATTTAGAAACAAACGACAGGAAAAAGCCTGCTTTAATGCCAACTGACGCAGTCGAAAACTCGGTATGGTTAAGCAAAGCTAAACCCGACAAACAAAATGAATCCGCAAGCATGAACTCACAATAATACCGGAATCCACTAGTGAACAAATCCGGAATCCATCAGATAATTAAGAGTAAACTCTAGGTTTTTTTGAATGAATAAAAGATAATGTTCTCAACAAATAAGAGGCCCCTTATATGGTAAATTTCTAGGACAAAATAAGGTAAACATAAAGCAATAAAGAAATAGAGATAAATCGCGAAAAAGCCTGAATAGCGAACTCGCTCGACTCTAGTGGACGTTGCTCGAGTCGAGCGAACGATGTCACTCAACTCGAGTCGAGCGAAATTGTTTCGCTCCGTAAGGCCTCTCCTGCCTGTTTTCACTCGAGGAGCTAGCTTACTTGAGGGGCTCGCTCGAGTCGAGCTGTGGCCTCTGCCTCGCCTTGTTCCGCATCAACACATCCTCAATCCGAGCAGCGAACCTCACTACATCAATTTTTCAAGGAGAACTAAAGTTTCTAAAGAAGTGCATTAATGACCACGTTTTCTCACCTTAAATAAATAACTAAGAGATCTATAATTTATCTATCTACCTATCTATCTTTCTATCTATCTATCTATCTTACCTAAAAAAAATATATCTATCATCTATCTATCAATTTATCTATCTATCTATCTATCTATCTATCTATCTATCTATCTATCTATCTATCTATCTATCTATCTATCTATCTACCTATCTATCTATACAATATTACTAAAACCCGTTCAAGCACAGATGTTGCGCCACGTCATTTTTTACAACTTCGTGTCACATCATCATGTTCCTACTTTTGAACATGTAATATTAAAGACAATTTTCCTCTCATCATAATCATTTAAAGGAAAATTTAACAAGAATAATCCAACGTTTTCTCAATCTTCCCAAACAAATCCCACCTTGTAATGTTAAAGAAAAAATCCAACATTTAACTTTGTTTAATGAAAATGATCCCAAATTAAAGAATGTTAAATTTCCGTCAAACTTTGGTGGAAAATCTCATCGCAACTTCAACTCCCCCCGCCACATGTTTTGTCTATTTATTATTTATCTAACAAACGTTCATATAATGTAATTTGCAAAAGTTGGTGTACAATATAGTTCATGTTATTTCGGTCTTGTGTGATTCCAATTTTAGTAGAAGAAAAGTAATAAATGTTATTGAAAAATTACCTTTTTTTAATTATTAAGATCATTTAATTAAACTACGCAATCCTACTTTTATTTGGAAAAAAGAAGAAATTACTAGAGTAATGCGATGAATGTCTTACTATATGGTTACCGATATAATTTAACCAAATAAGAGGGGTAGTTAGCAATGTAGCATAATATCACAACAGAAGAAATATGTAATAGGCATGTGATAATCAGACACGTGTAAGCAATCTATTCACTAAATTTTAAGTGTGGTACTTAGGATCATAATCTCAAAAACAAAAATAAAAACTTAGGACCATTTTTGTAATACATGTTCAAACGTTTGATTATTTTCGTTAATTTTGCAAGGTGAGATTATATTTGGAAGATGGAGCAAACATCGGATTATTTTTGCTAGATTTTCTTTTTTAAAAACCTATACATGTCAATTAAATCTAACATTATAATAATAATCACAGCAATGCAAAAAAAAAAAATTATTCTTAAACATAATATACTGCGAGAGTCTATTGCCACCAATATTTTTTATTTTATTACTTCAAAAATTCATACATGGAGAAACAAGCAACATAACACAAATAGAAACATGTTTTTCAATGTACTTTTCACAGCCTCAAATTATTATATATATATATATATATATATATATTTACATAA
>CAAKMY010043726.1:0-11216 GCA_901111285.1 Corrigiola litoralis | reverse complement strand
ATATTCTCAATCTACTCATTATGACAAATAAAACAAGATCCCACATGACCATATTTTATCATATATATTAAAAAGAATTAAGAAATTAAACTTTACTCATGAATAGTGTAAAAAAAGAAAGTAGGAAGTTTAATTTGGAATGGAGGAAGTATGCAGTACTAGGAATTTTTACTAGTACTATTTGTCAAATAAAAAATGTTATTGATATTGGGTCGGCTACGGGTTGGATCATTTTTGAGGGACGATGTTTTGGATAAGACGGTCTTATGATAGGTCAACATTGTAAGGATTTGGGTGTCTGGGTTTTTTTGGGTCGGTAGATGAATACGTTTTGGATAAGACGGTATTATAATCTGATGGGTCAACGTTGTGAGTTTTCGGTTGTTGTTGGTTTAGGGTTTTGGGGTCGAAAGTGTGTATATGTACAAGAAATTTTTATAGGATTTTTTACTAGTACAAACTACAAAGTACTATGTAAAAATAATGTTATTAATGTTGGGTCTGTTACAGGTTGGATCATTTTCTAGGTGATGTGAAATACAGAGTAAATGTTATTAATGTTGGGTCGATTACGGGTCAGATCATTTTTTAGGTCGAGTCATTTGTTAGGTGATGACTACATCTCGGGTAAGACGATGTTATAATGAGACAGGTCGACGTTGTGAGGCTTTGGGTGTTAACTGTTAAGAGTGTGTATATGTACTAGAAATTTTTACTAGTACCTGTGTCAAGTAAATTTTTTTATTAATATTGAGTCCGTTACGAGTCGGGTCATTGTTTGGGTCAAGTAAAAAATGTTATTAATAGTGTGTATATGTACTAGAAATTTCTTTTAAAGACGATCTTCTAACATGTCACCATTGTAAGGATTTAGGTGTTGAGAGTGTGTATATATACTAGAAATTTTCAATATTAACATGTCGGGTCGGTTACGGCTCATATCATTCTTTAGGTTGGGTCGTTTGTTGGGGTGATGACTGTGTTTGGATAAGACGGATCAAAAGGGTCCACTTGTGGGGTTTTGGGTGTCAAGAGTGAGTCAATATATGTACTAGGAATTTTTACTACTACTATGTCAAACAAAAAATGCTATTTATATTGGGTCAGTTAGGGGCAGGTCATTTTTTAGGTCTTATAATCGGATGGGTCAAAGTTGTGAGGTTTTGGGTGTTAAGTTCATTGTTGACGGACTACTATGTTTGGATAAAATGGTCTTATAATAGGTCAAGATTGTAAGGATTTGGGTGTCAAGAGCCTGGTTATTTTCAAATTGGGTGATGAATACGTTACGGATAAGACGGTCTTATAATTAGACAGATCAAAGTTCTGAGGTTTGGGTGAGTGTGTATATGTACTAGAAATTTTTACTGCTACAAAGTAAAAAAAATGTTATTGATATTGGATCGTTATGGGTCGGGTCATTTTTTGGGTGATGACTAGATTTTTGATGAGACGGTCTTATGAACAAACAGGTTAGCGTTGTGAAATTTTGGGATTTAAGTATGTCCTAGAAATTTTTTACTACTACTATACCAAATAAAAATTGTTATTAACATTGGATCGGTTATGGATCGGGTCACTTTTTAGGTCGAGTCTTTTGTTGGGTGATGATTGCTTTTCGGATAAGATGGCCTTATAATAAGACGTGTCAACGTTATGAGGTTTTTTTTTTTGGTACAAACGAGGGGCAAGGCCCCAAAAAGCAAGAAATAACTAAGAGGATCAGATGGGGTCTAGTCACCCTTGCAATGTCGTCATTTATAGTAAGCCACGTCAGATTTTTTTTGGCTGGAATTTCGTCTCTTGTCGCTGGACTGTTGGAGGTACATTTTCATCAATTAAATTGAAAGATGAGATTATTGGTGTCAATTTCGTTAGGTGGAGTTTTTTTTTATGTCAGACCAATTAAGCAAACCTGGGATTATTTCTGTCATTTTTTCATGATAACAAACCCAGACAAACCCATACACATATCGCCAGCCTTCACTTAAAGCTTCCATACAGATTTCCAATGCCGCGAATCAAGTAATGTTCAGCTAGTCTAAAGAAAATCAATCCCAGCAGCAAGCTCAAGAATGATTATCATCTTACAATACATATAGACGTATTTAATTGAGGGAAAATTCCAGACACACGTTCAAAAACGATGGAATTAAACATAAATAGACTGGAGAATTCTTACGCATAAAACCTTGTATGTTGAAACCTACATCAGAAGATTCAAGCACCACATACAAAGTGACGCAGTGGGAAATGAAAAAGGTCTCCACATTATCATGTAAACTCTGAAACCATTCTACCTTTCTCGTTCCAAGTATCATATAAATTCAGCTTATACAAAGAGTGACTTACACTTGCCATAATTACGTTCAAGTTTCAACAGCTAGCCACCAGAGTTTCTAAGTTCTGAAATAGTTCGCCTACTTGTGCATCACTCTCAGAGCCAATACTGAACAATTTGCTCTGAATGCCTCATCAATTTCACCATCACGGTCCGCATGTTCCACGGATTAGCGCATGGTCCTGCTCCTTTTCTTTCATCGCCATCTTCCCAATCCTCTGGTCTCCTCCTAACAAAAAAACCTCGCCTTTGTAAGGCGGTATGATCACCACCTTCACTTCTAGCATCCTTAAACCATGTATCATCCAAGCGGTCATCATTCCACAATTTCAATGCCGTTAAATAACTCTTTTAAAGGCTTCCTCAATGATCACAGTGACTCCCCACCCCACAGCTTAAGTTTGATATAAACTAAAATAAGGGAAGCCTTAATAATTCCAAGCTAAGAACTGTCAGCGTATGTATATATATTCGCAAAAGGAAATCAACGTATGCTGGGATTAATATTGCCTTCTTGTTTAGGGGTGGATTAATATTACATTATTACTTGTTTGAGGGGCCAATATAAACTTTCAGCTTATCTCATAGGAGGGCTTGGTAGACCCTACCAAGAAGGGAACTATCGTACGAAGTATAATACAAGTGAAATACTGGCCCCAAAATCAAATATCACCAGTTTGCGGCCAACTCATATTCCAATAGTAATAAGAAAAGTGTTTTAGGATATATAAGATACACTCCCACGCTTTGCTTTCTGATCCCCAAACGAAACAAGGTTTCGTATGCTTACGATATACAATAACTAGTCTCAACTAAATTCTTTTCTTCTTGTTTAGTCGGGCGCCAGTTTGTAGTCTTACAAAAGTACTGTAGTTTCTTTTTGCTCGAGTCCCTAATCCTTCTTTGGTACAATGGGTGCAAAACAAAGCACCGAAAGGCGAACTATGGGGGGTAAGCGAGGCGAATGGCCCGTGATAGGAATCGACCTCGGGACCACTTACTCATGCGTAGGAGTTTGGCAGCATGGCCGTGTTGAGATCATCACCAATGACCAAGGTAACCGAACTACACCGTCTTGGGTCGCCTTTGCCGACGACACCAGGCTTATTGGTGAAGCAGCAAAGAACCAGGTCGGAGTAAACCCTACCAACACTATCTTCGGTTAGTCCTACTTCACAGGCCTCTCAACTTCTTATTAGCAGTTTACGTATGATTGTCTTTAGAAAGCTAGTACGGAATATCTTTATACGTACTTCTAAAGTATATATGTTACTCACTGTTTAGGGATATTGGCATATGGTTTTATACTCTGTTTTAATTCGGAGCCCAGTTTATTGTTTGTTGACTCAGACAAACAAGTTTGAGCAGAAATTATATCACGCATCATGCACCAAGATAATTAACACAAGTAATATGTACACAATAGTTGATGAATGTATAATCTTATATTTGATAAATATGAATTTAATACTTGGTGAATATGAACTTTATGGGAGGGGGGGGGGTGATTTCGTAAATTGTAGTATGTATACAGTATATTGAGATTGATGGATAATAAATTCATATATTAATTATAGGGGTGAATTACATGGTGTATGATGCATCATATAAGGGGAGCATTATTGTATAATAATTGGAAGATATTGACGTTTAAAGAGTAAGGGGAGTATTATTGTATAATAATCGGAAGACATTGACGTTTAACGAGTATGCCCTACCATACCATACCTTACCTTTATCTAATTGATTGTAAATTCGAATTGATGATAGATGCAAAGAGGCTTATTGGCAGAAGATTTAGTGATGAAACAGTGCAAAACGACGTAAAACTCTGGCCTTTTAAGGTTGTTGCTGATCCTGATTCTGGCGATGAGAAGCCATTGATTTCAGTCAACTACAAGGGTGAAGACAAGCAATTTGCTGCTGAGGAAATATCTGCGATGATGCTCATGAAGATGAAACAAACTGCAGAGGCCTATCTTGGCTCACCAGTGAAGAATGCTGTTATTACTGTACCAGCATACTTCACAAATTCTCAGCGCCAAGCGACCAAACTAGCCGGTTCCATTGCTGGTCTGAATGTTTTGCATATTATCAATGAGCCTACTGCTGCTGCGATTGCCTATGGCCTTGAGTACACAAAAACTAAAAGCAATTCTGAAGCGAAAATTGTTTTGGTGTTTGATCTTGGTGGTGGGACTTTCGACGTTTCCTTGGTCGCGTGCAAGAAAGATGTATTTGAAGTGAAAGCAGTAAGTGGAGACACCCACCTTGGTGGAGAGGATTTCGACAATAGAATGGTGAGTCACTTTGTGGAGGAGTTTAAGAGAAAGCATAACAAAGATGTTAGTGAGAACCGTAGAGCACTCGGGAGGTTGAGAGCAGCCTCTGAGAGAGCTAAACGGACGCTTTCGTCAACTGAGCAGACTACTGTCGAAATTGATTGCCTCTGTGAGGGCATAGATTTCCGTTCAACAATGACTCGTGCACGATTTGAGAAGTTGAATATGGATTTGTTTAAAAAATGTGTGGACACAGTTGAACAGTGCTTTGTGGATGCTAAGATGGACAAGAGTCAAGTTCATGATGTTGTCCTTGTAGGAGGTTCAACTCGAATCCCCAAGGTTCAACAAATGTTGCAGGAGTTATTCGAAGGAAAAGAACTCTGCAAAGGCATTAACCCGGATGAGGCAGTTGCTTATGGGGCTGCTTTCCATGCTGCAATTTTGGGTGGTATTGAGATAGGTACCAGTAAGGATATCGTTCTTATGGATGTCACTCCTTTATCTCTTGGTATTGAGGTTGATATTGGGGAAGACATTGCCACGATGTCTGTTATCATTCCAAAAAACACAGCCGTCCCGACAAAGAAAGCGGAAATTTTTTGCAACAAGGAAAACCAGACCAGTGTGGGGTTTAGGGTGTTTGAAGGCGAGCGAACAAAAGTTGCTAATAACCGATTGTTGGGCAAATTTTCCCTTCATGGTTTAACTCCAGCACCAGCCAACACCCACAAGTTCAATGTCTGCTTTGACATTGATGTTAATGGCATTTTAACGGTGTCAGCCGAACATCTTGGCAAAGGAGACAAGAAGCAAATCACTATCACTAATCACGGGGGATTGTCAAAGCAGGAAACAGAGAGGATGGTTGCGGATGCAGAGAAATACAAGGCTGAAGATGAGAAACACGCCGAGATGGTTAAAGCTAAGAATGCGCTAGAATACTATGCCAATGAAATGCGGGAGAAATTAAGCGATTCAAACTTAGGAGTCGAGGACAAAAAAAAAGGTGGAAGACAAGATTGAACAGACAATTCAGTGGCTGGATTGGAATTCTCAGCTAGAGGATGAAGCTTCTGTGTACGTTGATAAGTTGCTTGAGCTCCGGACTATCTGCGACCCTGTTGTCCCTAAGGTTTGTCTAGGTGCTAGCTCTAGTTCTTGGAAACAAGTCATTGCTGGTTTCCTAGGTCAGCGGAAATGATTTAATTTTGGCACTTTGTATTTTCATATGCTCAGTTAGAAGCTAATCTAAACTTCGTTCAGAACATATACTGAGGATTCTCATAATAATGTCTGCAACTCTTACGTGGTTGGACAAGAACAACCAAAATTATTATGCAAGTTCTAAGATTGGGTGGATGACTGGATGCCTGAGGCTGTTTGGTTAAAACCTCCAATCCTAAGTCAATTTATTTGAGAAATGCACTTCTAAATTTATTTGAGTAGGCATTTTCACAACATGGCTTATAATATATTTATGCTATGTAAGATAATACATCAAAATAACATTGTGATTGATATCTTCTCTAGCACGAAATAAGGCGATTAGAACCAGAATATACCTTTAGCTTCTCTGTACTTAATCAACATAGAAGAAATAATCACAAACAGACAGAATTTCAGAAATAAAAACCACAGAATGAGGTAAACAGGAGGGATGATTCCACAACAGCGAAGAAGATAAGAAACCAATTTAGATGACCGAGTAGACGTCAAGCGCCATGTACTGATGTACATGGTTAATTATGCGGTGAAACCAGGCTCTTTTCAGTAACAAACACCTCTTGAAGACTACATCTTACTGCAGGGAACTCCGGGAGCAACTGATACAGTAGTCAAGATTGACCTTAGAAAGAGTAGGCTAAACTCAATTTCTTTGGACAATTACTGTATTTCTAGAGTAAAACTAAAGAAGAGAGATAAAGAATATAAGAGAGAGAAGAGGAGAGCTTTTTATTAATTGTCTGAATGAATCATGGGAAAGATTACAATGATATGGTATTTATACACAAACAGACTAACAGAATAACATAATAACAGATTCTGTTATGAAACTAACTGTAAACTAACTGTCTGCCAGCTAAGCTCTATTTACCATATCAGCAACTTAGTTTTCTGTGTCCAAAGGATTATACAGACGTAGCTTAGCAGCTGAACCATGAGGATCATCACCTTCACCAGCCACCAGAATGGCAGAATCTCTTTGATTACCCGTCTCAGTCCAATAATCGCATTCTTGCAAGTCGCAGCAATCTAAAAGGATAACTAATGGTTGACCAAACTGCCAAATATATAATGTCCCGAAAAAAAAAAAAAAACTGCCTAATATATGAGGCTCCACTTGCTTTAATTTTTACAGCTTTTGGCAGAGGTCTACTGATTCTAAGAATCAAACTTTTACTCCAAACCACCCACAACCCAACAATCTAAAACCCACACATCTCACACACATCAACACCCTTGTCTCGCTTCTGCATAAGCGCAACCAGTGACCCTGAGATCTTCCCCAGACTCCGGCTAAAATCTTGATTCTCGACACTGAAACCAGGTCCTTCAAGCTCTCGAAACTTATCGGCATTGGGATCAAACGAGATGATCAAGGCAGACCAAGTAAAAGTGCACCAATAAGGCACCCCTCTCACAATGGTACATCAATCATTCACACAGAGGTCGAAACTTTTCGGGGGCCTGCCGATCTTAGTCCATAATTATTTCTTGAGTCGTCAACCTCTGCTTTCATTTTGGGGGCACACCAATATGGATCACCTTTCCTCCAACAATGTATACAATTTTTTGGCATAATCCTAACTACCTTGAAGGAACCAGGAAAGCGATCACGAGCAAATCCAAGTAAACCCTTGTAGGAAACATCCCCGGCATATGATCTTAGAACATGGTGCGTGCTGCCAATCTTGTGTAGCTGGATTCCATAGGATGAAATGTGTACTCTCATAGGAGAGGCAAAAGACACCGTCTATGGACCCAATCACGGTCAGGTGACGGCGCACATTATCGTCAGCTGCAGTAGCGGTAAATATTATATCTGCAGGGTACCGCGGAGCAGTATCTCAATCGGGTGGCAGCCTTCATTGTCTCGGACCAGGGCTAATATGTCGTGTAATGGAAATGAGGATGAATAGACAGATTCGTAGTAAGTATCAGCAAGTACACATAGGAAGGAGGTCTTCTACAGCTGTAACGCGAAACAAAGTCAGGATCATTGGAGAGCAGAAACCTCAAGTACTTGCAGCGAAAGCGTACAAATGGGCAGCCTGGAAAGGATGTCCAGAATGATTTCTTCAGGGAGGTAAATCACTGGATTTAGTTGCTCCATTTCTAAAATTCCTACTGAAACTCTACTTCAATCAGCTGGCAAAGATTTATTGATCATAGATGGCAAACTAACAAGTATAATCTAAGGCTCAGCTTTTGGTAGATTATGAAAATGACCAAAGTGTCATAGTGTCTTATAACAAAACCTTACCACATCCAACTAAAGATCCAAATGTTACAGTTACGTTAACCGAGGTACACAATTGAACCAAACCAGGAACCGGGGAGAGCAAAAGACCGTGAGTGTCCAGAGAAGTGTCCTCACTCCTCAGACATCAGCAGATACAAATATCGATAGTTATCACGGAACGGAGCACCAATAGTTCTGTGTTATGCTTCTCACAAGTTCCGCACCAGATGAGTTACCTTAAGAAGGTAGATATAGAAAAGGCATGTTCCATGTTCTAGCCTTCTAAAAACCGGAGGCGATAATAGGGCGTGATATCTTCATCCAGACTAACGCTAGGCATCACACAAGTACTGCCACCAGACTAAATTTCATATCTCCCTATTATGTGTCTAAGACCTAACATATTTTTGCTTTAGTCCTTAATAAGATTAGAAGAGGAGGACAACAGCTCAAACATGGGCTATTGTTGTATGCATAGTGACCAAGAACATAAATAAGAATGCAATTACAAAAGGAGCTGCAGAAGTAGGATGTACCTGAGCAGTCTCATTATGGGTACCATGGGGTAATCAAGCTTTCTGAGTAAATAGACACTTCAATTTCAGAACGGTCCTCATCCTCAGGTCGAATTTCTCGAAATGTTTTAGTTTTTCTACCTCAAACATCATACAAAAATATTTCTTTCTCGAATGCAAATTCATGAGCATCAGAAACAAGGAATTGCCAAATTTTCCAGCATCCTACCCATGTTTCAATCCCTGCCACAGGACTAACAGTGAATTGTTGTAACCAACACACTTCAGCACCAAAATGATCATCTGCTTTCATCCAAACATCAATACTGAAATCCGATTTCTGCACAAAAGTGACAAGAGAATCCCCCAAATGTCCCAAGCCTCCAAATAAATTCTGATTCTCCAATTCCAAAGTCTGGCCTTTTGATCATAGTATCATACTATATGTGCCCTGCATTGTACTGAATGAGATTATCCATTCGGATATCTCAGAAGCATAGACATCATAAGCCATAGGCCAATAAGTCACCCCCTTCACAATGGTGCCGCAAGTGCGACGACTGAAAACTACTTAAGGAGTGTCAGCAATCTCGCGCCAAGATTTACTCCTTAGATCATATGTCTCCGCTCTTACCCTGGAGGCAGGAAAATAATCAGAACTTGCATTGTCGCAAGCTAATCTGACCACCTTATGAGTTATGACCATCATGTTCAGCAAAGCCAATGGAGTAATCTCCTAGACCCATTCGAGGTAATTTTGGACCGGGAACCTGATAATACTGACTTGTACTGGGGTTCCATACTACAATGCATGTACCGCTGTGAAATCCAATACAAACTAAGCCATTAAAAGAGCCAACAACATCCACATCCAGATATTTTCTACCATTACAAGTGGAATGATATAAGGAATTTCTGGATTCGGTGTTTCGACACAGATAGCCTGATCCAACTTATCCTCTTGGACAAGGGCAAATATGTGTCTCTGATAACTCTTGCTAGGGTCTGGATCCTCAACCAATCTGTACATGGGATAGGGATATTCACTAACTAATACGGTATTACTAGCTAGTTTTTGGATGTGGTAAGTACTCAATAGCTTTAAGTAAATAAAAACGACGATTGCGGCTTCTTTCAAAATGCCTGGCGACGAAGTCAGGATCGGAAAACAAAGTATCCCAGCTCTTGCCAAACACATCTGCAAGCCAAAAGTGACGCACATGTATCTAATTAGAACAACAGAAGCTCCCTAATACAGGAAATGTTGACAGAAATAATTTGAGTCCACATAAGTTCTGAGCGTAGTTTTTCAAACTAAAAAATTCAACACAAAATTACAGAAACACCAGCGATAATCCATGCAGGATGCAAACGTAAGCGTATATTTTACGGAGTAGTAATGATGATACAGACACGGAAAGGGCGCCTTTTTAGACTTTAGTAACTTACTATTGCCTCTTCAAGTCTTCATTTTCCAGCTATATAAAGGGTGAAGTTTCTTAATAAAAGTCACTGTAACCCAAACAATTAGCACTTCAGTACTTCAACCATTTATTAACACTTTCGTTGCATGATGAATCATATGAATATATGATGCACCTTATTTATCAATATAAAAATATATATTCACCAACTTAACAATAGATATTCATAAATTAAAATAAGTGACTTATTCACCACCTATAACATACAAATACAAATTCATGTAAAAAAAAAAAATCAAATGTACAGAGACATAATTGCGCCATCAAACACCCAAATCAGCAGATTCATGAACAATTTACTAGCAATTCATGAACAATTCAACACTCGGAACCACGGCCGTACCCCATACATTCCTCGAATTTCGAATACGTCAAGGATTCTGAAATACAACCTTCTTAGTTCTTTAATGCACACCTCCTGCTCACCCGGGAAAACTTAATTTGGTACCAAGTAACCAAGAAAGGCAGTTTGATCACATCCTGCAGCTTTAGTGGGTGGAGGACTCTGGATCACTCAAGGAAAAGGACTGCGGGTGCAAGTAGAAACAGGCAAAGACAAACAATGGAGTTGATGGGCAGCCTAGCTAGAAAGGTAGTTCAGATTTATTTCTTCAGGCAGGTTGCTGGCTGAGCATGCTATTGGAGTTTTCTTGATCCTAAACCATCTGCTTCGAGTGGAAGTCGACATTTTTGGGATGTTCTGTTATGTGTACAGAAACACATTTGCTAAAATTTCTCATAGTACATTGGGTGAACAAGAGAAACCAAAACTATAATAACACAGTAATATGTTTGCATTACTAATTTGAAACTGCCTGGCACAAAACATATGTAAGATTGACTTGTTCATATGATTGAACGAATGTCTGAGGCTTCACTGTATAGTTACAATTTTACCAGATGCTCCGTAGCCCGTATAGCAGGACTGATGCTTTCTAACACAATTGCATTGCATAACTAGTTTGTAATTCTAACACACAGATTACCCAGCCAATTATACAACAGTATCCAGACCGTGGCCAGTGGACCAACCGTTTGGTTAAATTCTCCAACCCATTTAAGGGAACAGTATGGCAAACTACAGAAATCACACAACATTTGTCACAATCTCACCCCCCACCCCCCCCC
>CAAKMY010043721.1:0-14113 GCA_901111285.1 Corrigiola litoralis | reverse complement strand
CTGATAGATGGTAGTTAGTAGTTATTTATTGTAAAGTGACATATAAGGACATTTATGTGTACTATTATATAAGAATATAAAGTGTAATTTTCTCTAATGATTGGACGTATAAGTCTTTTTGCATTATTTTCCAACCCTCTAATCTCAACACGCTGCTTTTTCCAGCGGGTTCATTTTTAGAGGGTTATAGCTAACCCACTCTTCCAACCAAACAAGCTTAATTGCTTTTTGACCGTTCAAACCCTCTAAAACAGGTTCAACCCTCTAAATTTTCCCCAACAAGTTATTTACCAAACAGGGCCGTACAAACATATATAAACTAACAGCAACACTAATATAGGAGAGTCTCTTTATAAGTTACAAAAAGACCAACCCATTACAATGGCCCAGAACCAAAACACACCATTTCCATCCACTTCATCAACCTCCCTCCAACACCTCCCCCACCCTCTGCCACCTCGACCATTCGGTAGCCACCCCCCACCGCCTCTCCCTCCCTCGCGCCGCCTTCGACAGCTACTCCCTCATCCTCAATAGTTTTCTCTCTCTCCTCTCACTCCCTCAACCCCACGGCAGCCCCCTGCTCGCCCCCCACCCTCGTGACAGACCCCTTGCCTCCACCCCTCCCTCCACCGTCGCGAGAGCCCCCACATCACCTACCCCGCCTTCTTCGTCGCCGGCAACATGATTTCGGTCTCATTTCTTTTTTTCCGGCAAACCTCCCGTTTGAGCGGATAAGTGCTCCGCACAAGGGTCTGGGCCGTTACCAAAAAAAAAAACAGTGCCTCACATGGTCCATTTCTAGCAACATTCGTGACGGAAACGAAGGTCAGAGGGGGTGATTGTTCGGGAGCAAAAACTCATATCTTGACTAAATGAAGCGTTTTCCGGCCAAACGGAGGCCGGAATCGGGCTCTACTACGAAAAACCGGTGGGGCAAAGTGGTCGGCGGTGGAAAACGGTGATGTTGGTGGTGGTCAATGCCGGTCAAAGGCGGCGGTGTGGCGGCTAGCGAGCGGTAGCTGGGTGGGGGAGGGGGAATTCTAATTAAGGGAAGGGGTAGCTTGATCATTTAAGGGTTTAAGTGGGTTGGATCACTTGGTCTTTCCATAAATATGAAAAAACGGTATTAAACAAGTTATTGTAATAAACTAAATATAAGTATATGAATAACATAATAATAATAATAATAATAATAGTTTTTTTTGTAGTAGCTTTTAAGTAAAAAAGTGAAAGGTTTTATAATTGTCACTTTTTAGTTTAAAGTGTCAATGTTTTTTTTTTTTTAGGTTGCACTTTTAAACATTGGGCCAATCATGTCTCTCAAATTAGGTAGTTTATCTTACACCCAAAAACGTGACCATGAATAAGTGACCATTCAATTTTCAACTCAAATTGTGACAAGTCTAATTTTATTTTTTAATGTAAATTATTTCTTATAATAATTTGTGAATTTTGAAATCAAGAGTTGAACTAGGGAACTAATAATATGTTAGTACAAAGTATTGCGAATTACTTGGTCGTATAACTACTAGTCTACTACCTCCTAAATAGTTGGAAGAAAATCCTAGCAGGCGACACAACTAACATCTGCTAATCACCGTAATCTTCTAAGTACCTCTTGTTATAATAGTTTGTTCTTCGCTCCTCTACTAATCAGTCATCAATAATCACCCACTAATCACATATTAATCAAACATGATTCCATAGCTCCTCCGGTACTCAGCCTTCGTTTGTCCACCATATTCACAGCCCTCCGTTAATCAGTCGAAGTTGCTCCTTCGCCGAACATCGACACCATGTATGAGCTGTGGGAATTTCTTTGTTGATAATGATCTTCATATTCCCTCTATTCTCCATGGGCCAATTAGCTGCATTTTAAGCTCATAGTTTAAGCTAAGGGTGATGACGGTAATCATTTACGTTGACTGCATTTTGATATTTTCTTTTGTTGCTCGAGGAATTTGATTCCTTCTTGATAGTAGTCTAGTAGTAGTGATAGTAGACATTATTTTCCACTCCATCTTCTACGGTGGAAATAAAATTGTGCTCAGTGACAATTGCCATCTAATATTCTTCTTATACTAGTATACCACCCATTCTTATCTATTTGGTTTATTACTTTTCCAAGTTCAGTACGAAAGAAATGACGAACTACCGTGTTTGTTGTCTTTTGTTTTGTTCGAAGTTATAAATAGTTAAAAAATACAATGGATTTTGTCAACAATATGCCCCTGATATTTATAAAAGTACGTAAAAAAAGCTATTTGTTTCGCATTTATAATTTTAATCATCTTTTTTTTGTAAGTAGTTCGGACTTGATGTTATTTCTCAGATTTTTGACTTGTCGGCTAATCTTGGTAATGTTTTTGGACACTATGTTTTGTTGGATACTCAAGACCATGGCACTGAGGGTCATATTGGGATGGGTTATCTAGTGAAAAACTATTGGCAATATTGCAAGCTGAAAAAACCCGTTGGTCTAGCAAATTATTATGGGATACAATCATAAAAATTATTAATATACATATTGGCATTTTACGTCTAAGCAAGTAAAAAATCACAATCATGACCGGAAGGACAAATAATATAAAGCATTGAAGGAAGCTCGAAATCTTACAGACATAGCCTTTGATCCAACTACTGGGTCTGTTGACGTTTTAGGGAATTCATTGGAGAGATGGAACGTATTCAAGCATATGAGAACTTTGCCAGTTTCATTTTTGTATAATTTAAAAATCAAGGTTGAGTCTTATGTTGTTTGTTGTGGTATTTGATTGTTTGCATAATAACAACTAGTTTGCAAAAGCACGCAATGCGTACGATATCGATGCAATTCTATAATATACTCTAAATATGTATTGTTATTAGACAAAATTATTCAAAATTAAACAAACAAAAAAATACAAATGCTTCAAGAGGAAGGAAGAAAATAGAAAGGGTGTCGTACATAAAATGTAGAAAAACCAGTCAAATTAATTTACAATTGAAAATTACATATGAATGAGAGCAATAGGCACAATTTACAAAACAGATCATCTTTATGTCCATATCATGCAAGCCAAATGAAGTTAACGACAATCAATATACATCATAAAGCAAGTACTCTGATAGACCAAAATCAGCTTCACCACCATAATTTAAAAGAGAGAAAATGGAAAAAAATATGTACAATTCCATCAATTCATACAAACTTGATCACAAAAAAAATTAAAAAATTATCAATTTATACAAACTTATAGAGTTAGCATCCCAAAATTCAATCTTGCCGGCAATAGTATAGATACTTTCTGCTTATGAAGCGAGCAACATAGTTGATCCTTATAGGTCTAGTTCCATTCCTTCTCCATCTCATCCTTGTCACACAGAAACAGGAACATAATACAACATACTATGAGAAACCCAAATCAAAGTATGTACTATGGCATACTCCCTCCGCCCCTGAAAAGAGTGTTCCTCCTATCGTCATCCGATTTTCTATTCCTAGTGCTAATTACTTGCTTCTTTGAAGTGTTTCTTAGTTAGATCACATTCAATCGAATATAGTTAACACATGATCAAAAGAAATAAAGGACAAAAATTTAATAAAGTCCAGCTGCCCAAAAGAACAAAAGATGAAATGTTTACCTATTAGTAAAGAACAATGCAATACAAAAGAGCGAAACTACACATTTAGAAGTATAACTATCTTAAAGACTGCTCATTTGACATTTTGTTTATGAGTTCCCACTCACATATAAAAAGCATGGTTAACTCACCAAAATGCAGAATAATATAACTGACCTCTTCCTCAGTCCACCCTCCCTTTGATGAACGCCATGAATGCCTCGTTGGACCACCCGTCCTCCTGATTAACAACATTACCAATTCAACTTAACACCGGTATTCATCAGAGCAACAACAACGTCATAAAACATGAGTAAATATAAATAAAATACCTTCATCTCAATCTACATGGAAAAATCGCATATGATAAGTGATTTATGAAGAAGGAACAAAAAGTGTTAATCTCATTTGCCCATTAATCACATGAGGAAGAAGATTGAGGGAAGAGAGCAAAATTTTGAAGGTTTGGATTTCGCCCAATAATTAGGAAAGGCGAAGGAACAAAATGGAAAATAGGTAACTGGCATTAACTGACGTGAGAGAGGGAGGAATGAAGCAGTTTAAAAAAATAAAAAAAAAATTAGAGTTGGAGATATAGGGAGCAGTTTGTATAACGTGGAAATGTAGGATGAGAGAAGCGGGAACAGTTTCTAATAAGTTACTCGTAGTCGTATGTGAGGGTAGTTGAAAAAAGAAGGTATTATTGGTATTGGGCTAGACAAAAATAAGGGTAAAATAGGTATTACATTAATTTCTATCCCATAAGGTGGCTTCCCTTATAAGAGTAACATAGATAAATATGGAGAGTTTGTGCTAAAGAATGGTGGTGACTTGCCCTATTAAGATAAGCTTGAAGAGATTTTTGATGGGAATAACGCTCGAGGTGGAATTAGTTTTTCATCAGCAATGGAAAGATCAACAACTATGTTACATAAAAAGGGCAAAGATGTGGTCGTTGAAGTGACTAAAAGCCATGGTGATAGTGATGATGCTAATGATGTTGATCCGCTAATGTCGCTGAAGAAAGAAGGTCTCCTCCTAGATCTAATAGTAAAAGAAAGAGTGGAGATAATGTTGAATCAGAAAACAAATGTAGGTCTAGTGACATAGATGAGATCGTAAATAGCTTGAAAATGGGGATTGGCCTACCAAAACGACCAACCAAGGCAAAATAGGTTAGTGATGGTCTTGCTGAATTAGGGATAGAAAATTTGAGGGAGGTCATAAACTTGTTGTTGATGCTATGAATTATATAATGGAAGGAAGAGGGCAAATATATTTTTAACTTTTAAAAATATGACACCAAATTAATGGATGATCTACATTATCCATTCGGAGCAGCATGTTATGTGCCTTACCCTGCCTCTAGTGAATACTAGACATATATCTTCTATGTTATGTTTGTCATAAAATGCACTGCCTTGATTTTTACTATAGTATGTTTGCTATTTCCTAGTTTTCTATATTGTAGTTTTTTAGTACAACTTTTTATGCACATTGCTTTAATGTTATGAAATAATTACATGAAAATTGTGTACAGTCTTATATCAATTTTTTCTTACTTGTCTTTACTTATGTAGCATAAATTTTGATGATGATGATGATAATGATAATTTAAATGACGATGTTGTTACTAAAGCTAATATGATTTTTGGATAAGAGGAGTTAAATTAACATTTCATTCTACAATCAAGTCAAGAAGAAGATGTACATGAAGAAATTACTAGAAGGTCTCTTAGAGTCGGAGGAGAGAGTGGTGCAAAGTATATACATAGATTATTGTATGTTGTTGATCATTATGACATATGTTCTTCAACTCGTGAATATAATAATTGAAAGAAATTTACTATCATATGGGAATTTGTAATAGTGGAAGAACAATTAGCAATTTCCCTATTCATCTTGGAAATTGGAGGTTCTTACCGTCTTACCGATACTTTTAAGCACTCAATGTCCACTATATCTCAATATTTTAGAGCAGTGTTAAAGGCGTTGGTTAAATAGTTGTTTGATGTCATTGTACTGCACCCCGAGTTGTCGGAAGTGCCGAAAGAAACTGAGACAAACTCATTTTACTGGCCATATTTAAGGTATGAAATACGATCCTTTATTTATTTTTTATTTTTTTTCATTTTGCGAAGTTACTTATATATGAATATTAATATTTTGTACTTGAAATTTCTACGACTTACATGATAAATATACATGTGTATTATGAATGTGTCCGAGCGCTAGATGGAACTCATATAAGAACAAAGATCTCTGAATCTAATGGTGTACTATATCGAGGCCGAAAGGGAATAAAACTTGGAATGTATTGGGTTGTTGCTGATTGGACGGTCTTTTTACATCTATTAACGTAGGATGGAAATGAAGCGCTCATGACACGACATTATGGACTAATTCAAAAGATCAAATCAAAAATTAATTTTCCACATGATATTATAAGTTTATTGATCGATTACATATTACTTATATTATATTGTTTACAATGTAGTAAAAATTAATTTTTTTTCTTATAGGAAAATACTATTTGGTCGACTCCGGGTATCCAAATACTCTTAGGTATTTTTCTCCAATTAAAGAAGCCGAACATAGATATCATATGCCAGAATTTCAAAATGGTAGAAAACCTGAAGGCATTACGAAGAATTATAATTACCGAGATTTTTACGAAAAACTATTGAAAGGTTGTTCGGATAAACTAAGCAAACTTGGAGGGTATTCCATCTTATGCCTCAAATGCGAACCGAATGACAAGTGACTATTATATATTGGATACCGGTTCTGATTCATAACTCAAACTTTCAAAAAGTGCAGATTCGATGTATTGGCTGAACAAAGGAAAAAGGCTATGAGAAGAGTTCGAAGAAAGATAGCAATTTGAATTGCACAATCTATCGGACTACATGTACCACCACTACCAAAAAGAATTTATTGAGGAAGAAGACATTAATCAGCAAGAACACAATGTACAAGAGATAAATATATTTTTATATTAGGCACGTGAGATTTGTACGTACTTGAGTTACGTTGCAGCCAACTTATAGTATTTATTTTTCTTATATATAACGTTAATAAATATAAACCTAAAAACAATGTTATCGAGTTTTAATATTATCTTTATTCGTTTTAAAATTCAACAACATTAGGATAAAACTAAATTTAAATATCAATAAAAATTTAAATCGACAATAAATTACATGTATTGTTATTATTGTCATTATTAGCCAATAATAACAAATAGAATAATACAAGAAATTAATTTGTGAAATGAATGATAATAAATGAAAAAAAAAATCTTATATACTAAACTAAATATAAGATATGAATGTAAGTTAATTATAAATAAACTGAGGTTCATTATTCATATTTTAGAAGGAAGGAGACAATTAACCCATGAAAGGAATAATATTAATAATAATTATAGTAATAATAATAATTATAGTAATTATAGTAATAATAATAATAATAATTATAGTAATAAATAATGGCTAAAAATTGTGGAACTGGAGGGGCTGATAGGGATTAAAAAGGGCTAGAAGGGAAGGGAAAGGATTGGAAGAGGTTGAAATGAGTTGAAATTCATACTCATTCACCCAAGGAGAATAAGGCCTAAACAAACTTTCGTTTTTTGGTTAGAACTTTTGCAACAAAAGAAGGATTAGTATTATTCCTAAAGTAACTTATGTGATTCTTAATCATTACCTAATAAAATTCCCCTTCATTAGCTCTCTTTCAAAGTTATAGAAAGTTGACTCCATAAAGCAAATGAGAATAACATTATTGGACATAGGGAGTAGTAAAATTTCGCTCAAAGTAGAAAGTTTGTTGACTCCCAAAGCAAATGAAAAGAACACAATGAGAAAGAGGGGAGTAAAATTTAACTTGTAGCAAAAATGAGAAGCATTTTCTCATGACTGCTTGTATCTACACCCATATTCCACTTGTGAATATGATGAGGAGGTTCACCAACCAAAGGAATTCGTATACGTCGAGCGTCACTAGATTTGCTACATTTTTCATTACTCTTGTACAATGCCATAAAAGAAAAACTTACAAAAGATGGTCACTTCCCCCGAGTGGAATGCTTCTACATGGGCTAAGGATGCCGGGGGTAAAAAAGTGGCATCTTACCTTTGCAAGACACTCTATAAAGGAAAGTTATTTATTCTTTCAAGTTGGGCGGGCCTCTTGTCAAGGTTCTTAGAATGGTTGATGGAGAAAGAAATTCGGCCATGAGTTATGTTGTTATATCTATGAAATCACAGATAAAGCTAAAGACACTATTGCTAAAACTTTTGGGGTCAATGGAGGAGGAATATAAGTAAGCTTTTGGGTTCATTGGCAAGAGGTGGGATTGTCAACTTCATAGGCCTTTACATGCGGCCGATTATTTTCTTATCCCGTAGATCTTTTATGATAACGCCGATGTAGTAGGATGTGAAGCAATTATATGATTGTATTGCAAGGTTGATTCTGGACTTGAAAGTACAAGACAAGGCTATTGGTGAGTTAGATGCATACAAAATGCTTTCGGTCTCTTTGGCTGACCCGCGACATCTAGGAAAAGGAAGACAAAATCTTTGAGAAACACTAAACAATGCACTTAAAAAGCTCCATGTTCTTCTTAGTTTTTGTTTTCCTATTAACTTACAAAGTTTATCATTATATATTGAATTAGGGCTCTTCCTTTGGAGCTTCGGCACCAAACTTCCAAAAGTTTGCTATAAAGGTTCTAGACTCACTTGTAGTGCTACCGGTTGTAAGAAAAATTGGGGTGTTTTCCAACATGTAAGTAGTGTACTAGTGTTTTCTTATTACTAAAAAAAACTTTTGTATTATGTTAAAATTTCAAACTTATAAACTTTTACTTGTAATAACTTCATTCCAAAAAGAGAAACCGGTTAACTCCAACTAGATTTAATGACATGGTCTATGTGAAATACAATTAAGCTTGTGAACATAGATATCAAACGAGAGACAACACTAATCTAATTCTCTTACATGAGATTATTGAGAGCAATGAAAAGGTTACTTGGGAAAAAGGAGGGGAACTTGGAAGATTGTGATGATTTTTGTGTTTGAGGGTGATGATTTGAGATGGAGTGATGTTGGGAGAGAGGCCTAAGCCCATGGTCCCCCCTAAGGTACTAGAGCTTCAAGATTAGGATATGATAACATCACATCTTGGGGTAATAAAGGGGATGATGTTGTTAGTAGCTCCGCCCAAAAGTTACTCGTATAGTTCTGTTGCTTGATAGTGAGGAGGATGAGATACAAGAGGACATTGGTTCGGCTGATTTCACGATGGAGGATAAGTACTATGATGATGATGGTGGTGAAGGTGATGATGATTATGATTTGGATGATATGGATCTCTAGTGTAGTATTTTAGTGTTTTAGCATGCTATGTTGCAAAACTATGATCCTTATCTTTTTATTTCTTATTTTGATTGTCATGTTTTAAGTGTTTAGTGTTACTTAGTACTTTGAGCGATCTTGTAGTGATGATATGCTACTTTGTGTCATGAAATGAATCTTTATATATAATGAATTTGGTGTTGTTTTGAGTTCAAATTTTGTTCTACAATTCATTTTGGTGGTTTTTAGCAACTTATGTGTGCCTTGCCTACGAAAGGCGCGCGCTTTCTCTTTGCACCTTTGCTTAGGCTTCAAAGGCTATTTGCCCCTCAGTGCGCCACACGCCTCTTAAAACTAAGTTCACTACTAATAACAATGTTTCCGTTGACCCAACTTGTTTTTTTTTTTGTTTTTTTTTTTTTTGTGAAAGATGTTATAACGGAGACGATATTAAGTGTCTTTCAACGTAATATGGGATGCGAGCTTGTCTAGATTTGTCGACTGGAAAGGTCATTCTTTCGCCATGCCACTTTTGATGAGTCGGGTTTCCTATATGCTGAAAGTGGTCATGCTTTCCTGGACAGTTACTACCTCATGGATTGTTTATTGATGATCATTCTCCCTGTGTTCGGGCTCGTAACTTAGAATCGTTCAACCTCTGTTGCACCACCTAAATCCCCCCTCCCTCCCTCCCCCTCCCCACCTAACATGCCACCTAATTCACCATCATCCCCACAAAAACCAAAGCCTACTAGTACTAGTAACTCCCTAAGAAATTACGTGTTTCTTCTACTTAAGTAACATTTCTCATAATATCACTGCTGAGAAAAGTCTGGTCGTTTGGCCAATCAACGATCAAGATTACCAAAACTGCAACTTGTGTCGAAATAATCTACTTCCATCCTGATGCAACAATTATTTTTTGAAGACACAAAATAACAAACTAGGGAGTGTAATCTGACTATACTCGAAACCCACAGAAGTCATGGTGATATCAACTACCACTCTTACAACTTCAAATACATGTAACAGAAGAGGAAAGTTGTTCCAATTGGAGTTGGATTGGATATGAAGGAAAGAAGACAAAACCTACAACATATCCTAATTCGAGTTATAGGGTCACCAAGCCAGATGCAGCTTCAACTTTAAGCACGAGACATCTTAATTTTTGGCATTCCTTTCTTCATCTGACGTGCACGTTCTTTGGCTTCTCGTCTGCGAATGGCCTCTGCACTCAGCTTTGCTTCCGCCTCCTCCATCAACTTCTTTCTATCTGCCTTCTTCCTCTGCAAGGCCTCTTGCCTAGCATTCTGCAATTCCTTGTATACCTCTTGGGCAACCTTAACTCGGGCGGCGTCAGTTTTGGAGCGGGCCTGCAGTTATGGAAATATGCCTTTAGATTGAGAACCATAAATCAGATTTGAGACAAAAAGCAACACTGCAACTAGTATACCTGTGAACTCAATTTGTATCGTCCAACAAAGTCAATGTAATATGGCACCAAAGCCACCAGTCTCGTCATGTCAGCCATGTTCTTAACATCAGGAAGAGCGAATTTAAACATCAATTTCTTTCTATGGGGGCCAGATTGTTGATCTGAGAAATGCATTGAGATAAAGTACTTCCCAATTTTCTCAAAGGCCTTCTCTCCAAAGACCTGCAAGAACAGACATTTGTCAGCAAATTTATGCAACATGAAAGTGAACTGGCCCCCACTAGATACAAACAGACAGACAAAAGAGCTAGGTAGATAAGAGAAAAGATAGAGGCAGAAACGAATCGGGCATTCAGGCGATTGATTGGCAGCACAAAGGCATTAATCTCATGGTGTAAGCCAATATGCCAAGGATGAGACTGTAGCCACTAGAATGCAATGATAGATCAACTTTACAAAGGGAAGAACAATATGCACCAAGACACGTCAATACTTCCCAAGGAAGATGTGTAGCGCAGTATCTATATGGACAATGCAAAGCTAGAGTTAATTTCAGATTATACTCATTCTATGAACTCTAAGCCACACAGGCATAAAACCAACATTTAAGAGAGGAAAACACTATGGCTACTGAAAGTTACCTGAAGATTGAGAGAGCGAATGGTACAAATATATAGATAATACCAAAATCGAAAATATAACAACTTGACTGGGAGAGAGAATCGTATAAACTACAAGGTAGAAGAAACATTAGAGCTTTTGATTTCGTGACAAGTAGAATTTCCACACCAGTACTCGTCAAAGCGCACATAAATAAAGATAATGTTATTGTGTTGTCTACTTTGCCATTTAGGTGTAGGGAGGGTGGGGGCGGGGGTTTAGGGTGAGAAGTGAAGGGTGAAGCAAAACCACTGTTGTTGATGAGAAGAGTCCTTCAATCCCCTGTGAGTGTCAAAATCCCAAAATTCAAGAAACTGTACAAGCAAAATACCAAGTATTTCAAACCCGCAAAAGGCAGAGTATCGCATTGAACATTAACAACAGTTGCCATGGCGTCAGGGTACCAAATTGAGGAAAAAAAGACTGGTAACACTTCTGCTTAAGTTTGTAAGTACATACAAACTGGTTTTAAGAATAAACTTGCAGCATATGGATATACCTACGGAGTTTCAACTATCCATACATCCAAGTTTTCAAACATAAGTTGTCCCCTTTCAGTTAGAAGCTTGCATCAGCTAGAATAATGACCTTTCAGTTGCACAGAATCACAGACAATGCTGAAGCCAATGAAATCCTCTTAAATCCCCGAAACATGAGTTCAGATTTTACTTTCAAGTAAAATAATGGTCTAAAAATCTCAGTACCCAATTGTTCGCACATATCTAGGTAGACTTGCAATAAAATCCTTTGTTCATATACTCTATTTCATAATTGTGTGTGTGTGGGGGGGGGGGGGGATGCTAACCAGCTTACCCCTGGCCTAGTTGGGTTATAACTTATAAGGCTTTGGGCATTGGGGGAGGATACGTGGTGCGGGGACCATTTGACACTACTAAGCCCTAGGTTGAGATGGGCTAATTAATTTGGCGCCAACCTACTCCCCCCCTCCCCCCTGTCTGTTAACAAAGATCTACATAAATTCGACATTTTCAATAGCGCACCTTGTCTAAATTGATTATAACTATAAGATTGTACATCAAGTTTTTAACGTTGCTTCAACAAGTAATAGTATCTTCAAAATGAGAAAAAAAAAAACACCAAGACAACCAACTGAAATAAGTTTAGTTTTATATATAGGTACCTGAAAGAAGTCTAGTTCAAGGTTATCAATCACTATATGAGTAAAAGAAAAAAAAATAACAAATATCTGATCACAATGTTTATCAACATTTTATCATAGTACAATTGCACATATGAATTGTTACAGCTTACAAAGACTTGCCTCCTTGAATTCTATTTCTTGAACGGAAAAGGTAAGAGGAAATAACTAAAGAGGTCTATATCCAACTTGCCTGAAACCACAATAGCTAAAACTAGAGCTGTCACAATGTTCATAGATAAACCTATGAAATCGTTATGTGCTAATTTGTAAATAATACGACTTTTCTCTTTCCAGATGCTAAGATTTCACCACGATGCAAGGCATTCATTGTAGAATATACCTTGCTGTCTCCCCCTTCCTGTTTGCTCATTGATAACAATAAAAGCCCCTCAACATTGTCACTCATAGGAACATAAGATAGCAAAGGCACACTCTCCAAAGTAATGCTTCTACCATCTCTTTGTCAATTATAGAAACATCTGACTTCATGTACCAATAATGGGCGAAATTCTAGGTCATTACAGCTAAAACAAGCTAAAACTCCAGAAACCTGCCACATAAAAATGATGAACTTACCAAGTCTATTGGTAAAATTCTAGGTCATTAAATGTGCATCGGCATACGTGCTAAAGGCAAGTAGGAAGTTTAATTTGGAATAGAGGTAGTATATGTCAACAAAAAGCACATCATCCTGTCCTACTTATAAGTGCTTTATTGCTCATTAGAAAAACTACCATTGTCAAAACAACCAACAGATTTAATCATCCATGACCACAATCGCCTCGTCCATCATCACTCAACTTTTCAACACATACTATGATATTAGTTAAGATCTATAAGAGTCTACAAAAATATAACTTCCGCAAGCTCATAAAGTGTCCTACAGATAAGATAAGCAGAACATCCATTCATATATGCAGGTGCTTCAGTATTCAAACAAGAAACACTGCTTTTGAAACAAGCAACATACAAAACTACAATCCATCATATCATCAAAATTTAAACAGGACCGCCACCGGAAATCGAATTTCAAAATCACAAAAACAAAGCTGAAAACATTATACCTGATCAAGCACAGCCTCAGTGATCAAATCACCAGCAACCTCCTTGCTCTCGGAAACAACACTCAACTCCTCACTCACCCATTTCCTCCCACTCGGCGCAACCATCAACCCCGCAAACCTCTGCAAATCACTAAGCTCCTTACACATCACCTTCGCCGCCTTCTTCCTAGCCACAGCGAAAACCACCTGGTCCATAGCCTCATCATTCATAAAAACCTCGAAACTAATCTCATCCTTACACGGCACAACGGCATTGTAAAACCTCGAGATCAAATCATGCCTACTCTTCAACTCCATAGTGGCCAACAACCCCTGGCAGTACCTCCTCCCACTGGCGTAAAACTTAAACACATTCTGCCCTTCCTTCAACAACAAGGGCGAATCCTCCCCTTCTCCAACCCCCAACAAGCTAAAATTCTTCTCAAATATCGAATCTTTCGTCGCAAACTTAGCCGCCCACGACAACGCCAGGTTCTCATTCTCCTTCTTGCCAGTAAAATAATTGATCAAAAACACCACCAAGAACGAAACACACACAATCTCTATCACAAACCTCGACACGACCCCGTTAAACGTAACGGGCACTCTCCCCTTCTCACTATCACCATCACCATCACCATCAGCAGCAACAGTATCGCCATCCGGGTGGACAACTCCTCTTTGACCAGTTACCGATTCCGGAGAATTAATATCCTCGGTGGCGGAAACGGGCACGCCCTCGAACTCGTCCTCGTCCCAGTACTCATCGAGTGTCGGGGCGGGGGGAGATGGGGAGGAGGGGGGAGGATCGGAGGGGAGAGGGGGGGAGAGGGAGGGGGACGG
>CAAKMY010043714.1:0-18745 GCA_901111285.1 Corrigiola litoralis | reverse complement strand
AAGATCCACCTCCGACCCGCCTCCACTTCGGAGTCGGATATTTCTAAGCGGGTTCGGAGGCGGACTTTTATAAGGTGGATTTGGATCGGATTTTTTTGGTCTTATCGGATCGGACTCGGATCGGATTCGGACACAATTGCCATCCCTAGCCACAAAGCTCTCACCTGATCCCTATATTTATATACTACTTCTAAACGCATTATTTTATAGTCAGCCGATTTTAATACAAATAATTTAGTAGCAAAGCATCAATGCATGGTAAATTATACGCAGTACCTTGGTTCTTTGTAAGAATTTGTGATAAATTTGATCATAAGTTTGACTAATTAAGTAAATGCTCTAGCACTTTTTTAGGACACTTGTTTTACACGGCGCAACAAATTCAGTCTTTCATTATAAATAATTTTATTTTATCGTTGTGATTAACATATGTATTCCCTTTCCCTACATCTCTTTGTCTATGTCGTGGTCTTTGTTTAGATGCGGTGGGAAATTTAACATGAAACAAATTGCACCGGCCAATCACGCTAATGTAGTAGTTATTAAAAATTTAGCTCATCTGATTTGGAAATGGATCATTTGATTATGATCCAAACTCAAGGTCCTTAAGTTCTAAAATGGGTGGGCAAAACCATAATTCAAAATTATGTTACGTTGTGCGCTTATTTCCCTCGGCTGGTTAGTTTGGAGCATGTTCAGAGTTTTTTTTTTTTTTTTTTTTCTCAGCCGTTAGAATGGACTTGGGAAATATTCACTTGGTTTAGTTTTAGTTCATAATGTGTCACCTTCCAATTTCAATCAATAGCTTTTCCATAGACTGCGGCCTCTCTGACTTCACCATTTATCTTCAATGGCCCATACTTTTCCTTCATATCATCATGAATTGTCTAATGTCGAAATGTAAAAGCAAGCAATTTAATTTCATTTGGATGTAATTTAATTAGCATCTCAATATGTCTCATAACAAGAAATAGACCTTACAAGATGGAAATATAGAATCATGCCCATAAGCATCTGAAGTGTTACAGTATCAGCATTTAAACTTAGTACGAAGTATTTGATTGCATCCACTTGATCACCTAGGCCTTATGCAAATGATTCTACTTCTAGATAAAATAGCTAATTCTCTACCACTATATATAGACCCCTCAAGTTCCATGACAATATATAGTTGAGGCGAACAAGGTAGAGAAGTTTTCACTACTAGCTCTTTCACTTTTCCTAGGCTCTCGAAGAATTATGGCATCCCTCAAGGCAGAGAAACCTAACATGAAGAAAGATTCGGAAGGGGCGCCCAAAGCTCAGGCCTCCAAGCCAGCCCTTAAGAAGGTGGCTGAGCAAAAACCTCGTCAGCCTAAGAAGAAGGTGCTTTCTCATCTTTCATGTTGGATCCATCTTCTTGTCACTGATGCATACTAGACGTTGTCATTATGTTTTACTATATGCTACACATGAACAAGTTTCATCACAAAACTTAGTACTACTACCGAAAATAAACTAAATGAAAATAAGTGTTTGGAGGCGCTCACGCCTCACACGTTTGTTGATAAGCTTGCACACAGCTCTTCCATATTCTTAAAAAACTAAAGGAATACGTATGAAGCTATGGAAGGAAGGGCATCTTCGCTTATAGGATAGCAATGTATCTTATCATTTCGCTCTTGAAATGTGATCTAGTTTTGACGAGCTCAAGTTATTGTATAGATCATTACACTTACAATTTTCTTCATGTCCTGTAGGCGTCCAGTTCGAAGCCAGCTGGGAAGAACATATGAGCGCTTGAGAAGCAAGACGACGCTAGATTATATGTATACAAGGAGACATCGAGAGCTGATGCTACTCCATGTTTTTAACTAGTAGCCTTGTTGAGCTCGTGAGAGCACTACGTTGCTATTTTGCTTAATGTATGTATGACAGTGCTACGGCAGCACTAGCTAGTGTGGTCTTGAATAAGATACTTAGTTCTGCTTCAGATATATGAGTCTGCTGTCAGGATCGAAATTCTGAAAAAACTAAGAATTCATCAGCTCGTTATTATACGAAGAATTTACTGGTAATTATAAACAGTGCTAAATACGTCACGCACCACATGAAATTATGTATAAGTTAATTAGAAGTATGAACCATGTCCACTATAAGTTAAATTCTTACTTGCATAGCTTCCTTACTCCCATGCGCCACCAATATGGGAAAAACTTAATCATCGTGTGAATGCCTGATTTCACCTAACATACTTTAGTACGATCGACTCAATAATTTCATGTCTTCCAGGCCAGGAAACTTATGAAGCTTGTACTCTTCATTTTCTCTCAATTAGCCGTGAGACTGCAATAAGTATGGACACTTCACATTTCATTTTATGCTAAAAACGTGCAATTTTAACTTTTTTAAAAGTAGCCAAGTCCGACTCTTGGATATCCACGTGTCAGGATAATGGACACTCAATCCAAGCAACATAGAGGGAAACTATATTGAAGTATATCTTCAAGACGAAGCTCTAATGACATCCAGATAGCAGAGTCACAACACCTAAAGACTCAGCTCCAGACACCCATGGAGACTCTGCCGCACACACATGATATGTAATACGGAGTATTGATTAGGCTCACCTCTTTAGCAGTCTTTGAACACCGATAACAATACCTATTTATACTTAAGGAGACTCTGTGCCACTAACTCTTATCAAAGGAAAATGGCAAATGCCTGAAAGGTTACCATTACAATAAAATAATGGAAACACAGACACAATTGCAAGAAAACTAAGGAAATGTTACAGCCAGTAAACAACAGAGCATCTCCTCCTTGGATCCATTTGGTTGGCAAGGTTGTCAACTAATTTATCTGCCTCCCTACCCTCGTGGCCGAACAATACATTCTTAAGAACTAAGCAAGTATATGTAGCTTATTTCCTGAAAATCTCATTTTTCCTGGCACAAAGAGTAGTGTTTGAAGCACATGTAACCTAAAGGCTTCGTCTGTTACTGAATCATGTTGATTGTTGAAGTCTCTTAAATCTTACCAAATATCTCGATTTGATACTGCGAACAACTTTCCCTTTTCTTCGTCCACAAAGTTAACTAAGGCAGGCTAACAAGTCTTACTGCGTGGCCATCACGTCGTATGCATGTATGCCATAGCCCATAAAGGAAGATCATAATATTCTTTTGCATAATGTAGAGGAACATTGTCCCAATTGATGCGCTTTGATCTTTTCCAGGCCAATGGGAAGTAAACTGACGGTTAAAGCCAAGAATTCGAATATTTCCTTTTGCTGATTTCCAGCACAAACAACCAAAACCATTAATGTCACTAGACATTCACTTCTTCTAAGAACTTATTCACTTGGCAAGAATTGGGGGTATCATCAGACTATCAGTACAATAAAATGAAATTACAGCCGATTCCTATCAGTTACTTTGTCACTCCATGTACCCTCTTGTCATTAACATGCTCCACAATAAATAGTTCAAATTGCAAGGGCCGCGTTTCGTGAACCAGATCAAAAGGATCAAAGAATATATGCTTCAACAAATGATGCAGGTATCTGATGCTAATGTCATCCAAACTGCATGCATGCTTTCTGGGATTTACAGTTTAATTCTATTCTTGCAAATACCAACTCTTGCATTCTATCCTACTGATAAGTGCAACCCCTTTTATATCATCTATATAAGTGTAGCGCCAAATACATAACTTAAATGCAATCAAATCTCAAGCATAGTTCATAACGTCTAAAGCCATTTCTAAAAAGAAGCATACCTCTGTAATCGAGTTCTTAAACAAAGGCAATGGCATCATTCAAGGCTGAGAAATCCGTTGGCAGCCAATTGTTTGGACAGCCAAAGAAGGAATCAACTGCGAAGCCTACTGATTCGGGGTCGAAAGCCCCTGTATCCAAGCAGGCTCAGAAGAGGCCCGCACCTGAACCAAAGAAAAAGGTTAGTGTTTTAGCTGTTCCAAACCATCACACTTTACACACTAGGATAATTATAGGGCACCACCAGGTTGTACCAAATTCGTGCGGTGCCCAGTGGCGGCATCTTATTATTGTACACTCTAATAGCAAAAAACGTTAAACACCATAAATCACCATAAGATAACGGAGTAAGATTAGTGGAAGAGGTTCAATATACGAAGCCATTGGGTAGTATATACTCTGCATATCACATCTTATATACGGAGGTTGATAACCCCTACCAAAAAAGGAGACTTTGGAAATTCAATTGACAGAGTGTTACCGAGACTGGATATATCCTTTTTCATTTACATTTTTGGTCCAAAAGAGGCACAAAGACCAGTCTATAATTACAATAGGAAAGAGGAGTTGATTTCAACATGCGACATACAATCTACAGCACCTCAGTCAATCTTTACCATAAGTCCAGATTAGAATTTTCCTGATTAAGCGAATTTTCTCGATAATTGGTTTTTGTATCTTTGGTTTTGTGCTTGAGGGCTTAACTAATTACTCGTTGCATGTGCGTCACTTATAGGTTAAGGGAGGAAAATCAGCAGCCAAAATATGACAATGTGCCATTGAAAGATTGAAAACCCCGGTGCAAGTCTACATCCATATGAAAGCTGATTGAACTTAATATCACGTCGGCCTTCTCTATTTCTCCATTATATTGAAGTAGTTTGATCTCCTTAGCCTTTTGTCATTTCCTTGTACCATGAGTTCATGACAATTGAATAAAAATGCTTTACAAGGTCGTCACTCGTTATATCTGTTTTCCATGTGAGCACAATTGGCGTTATTTTTTTGAACAAAACCTATCAGTTCACGTATGCAGTAGCAAATCATAGTTCTCATTTAAGCAAGCACGGATGTGTCCCTCGGCATGTCAAAATCAGACAGAATTGGCTATACAGCCAAGTAGCCAACTATAAAAACAGTAACATCGAGGAAATTTAGCTGAACATTGTAAAACTTTTAAGACATGGACAATAGATGGTGGAACAAAATGAATTGCTGAATGAGCATCACGATAATCAATTACACAACTTAAGTGCCTTTTTAAGTCAGAACTCTCATCTCTCTCTACAAAATTTGATTACATAATTGACAATAATCAGCAAGTTCAGTATACATATCAGACTCTCACTTGTTACAGAGCTACACACATTGAACTCAGATTGCAGACAAATGTATTTACAAATAAGATGGCTGCTGTACTGCAGCATCAAAGAATGTTACAGTTTGAATCATACACTATTGTTCTGAAGAGCTAGAAGGGACTAACAGCACGAGCCAACTTCAACATAATTTCTGGCACCAAGCGTTTTCTTGGAGGTGCTGTTGCGTCCTTTGCAAGGGCTTCCTCGTCTCCAGCATGAACTATAGAAACTAAATCTTCGAACATTTGATCACTACCACCTCTCATTGGATCCTGATCAGCCCAGTACAAATATTAGGACCATAAAGTAGGAGCATGATATGTGGATGAGAAAAAAAAAAAAAAAAAAAAAAAAAAAAAAAAAAAAACAGTTCAGCCCCATAACAGAAGTCTTCAAACAGCCAACTTGGAAATAACATTGTTTGCAAATATACAGTAGAGCATCAACAATCAAAAATGTTACATGCTACGCCCGAATAGCAAGGCTTCATTTTATTTTTACAAGAGGTTTTACTTCTTAATTCTTCTAATGTGGGCTGTGCCAAATTAGCAATAGCACATTTTACTTGAGTGTTCAACCCGAGATGGGTCCGGCCCGGTNNCCTTACCTACCTAAAAAAAAAAAAAAAAAAAAAAAAAAACTTGAGTGTACTCCAACAGTCTTGCTGTCATAAATATGATGATGGAGTGAGACTTCAAACAAAAAAGTTGAAGGAGTATATGATCAAGGCTAAGGTGCAACACATTTCAGCACATTACACGTAGGTAATACAGATTTTAGTCTACAGATAAGAGACTGTAATTCAATTGCTGAAACCATAATGAACAGCGTCTTGCTTTTTACCTGGAGAAAAACATCAGTATGGGTCTTCCCTTCATACATTATTGCTTGAGCTTCAGCTCCAAGACTTTGAAGTGTTTCAGCAAAACTTTGGCTGCATTGCCCCAACTTGAACTTATTAGGCCAGAAAACTCTTAGAAACTTCTGTACTGTACAACAGATATGCATATATGGAGAAACTCCCCAATGG
The DNA here is from genome assembly GCA_901111285.1 of Corrigiola litoralis. Classification (NCBI taxonomy): domain Eukaryota; kingdom Viridiplantae; phylum Streptophyta; class Magnoliopsida; order Caryophyllales; family Caryophyllaceae; genus Corrigiola; species Corrigiola litoralis. The sequence goes on along the minus strand of CAAKMY010043714.1, from coordinate 12,597 downwards.
CCACAATAAATAATGAACGTTGAAATAAATAGATCAATATATTGCTCTTTTATGACGAAATTAAAAGTTTTTATTCTCTTGACTTTTGATCTCTACAAAACCCATCAACTGGTTTTCACTCCTAAACCTTTGACAAAAAAAAAAATATATAAAAGGAATTCAAGAGTGTTTTCATGAAAAGGTGAAAGTGAACAAGGGAAAACCAAACCAGAGGAGCATAAACTTGAGACCTAATAATTAGTACCAAGGAGTTCACAAAAGGTCCACAGTAGGTATAGCAATCACGAAAGAAAAAGGGTGAAAGTTGAATGCTGATATTTCAAAGCTGAAAAATGATGAACTTCATTTCAATAGCCCACCAACACGCTGTGCCATAGTAGAGACATTGCTCATGATGTTTGAAGCAGGAGGTCAGATGTGTGCATCGTTTTCTCACCTCCACAATCTCTCATTTAAGCAGTAGGATTGATAGGTAGAAAAGCAGCTTAGATCCTCCTCCGATTTTATATACATGTCGTTGTGGAGTATAAATTAGTAAACTTGAGACTTGAATAGTCCTAAAAATTAGGAGTATGAGACTTTTTTGAGAGAGATGGAAAGAAGAATGGTGGATCATTGTTGCATCACCTCCACAATCTTTCATTGCGAGAGAAGCAGTAGGACTGATAGGTAGAAAAGCAGCTTAGATAGTCTCTCCGAATTTATATAAGTCTTTCTAGAGTATAAAATAGTAAACTTGAGACTTAAATAATCCTAAAAATACGAGTATGATGACAAATTTTTGAAAGAGTTAGAAAGAAGAATGGTAGATTAGGCATAAAAAATTGGAGCCCTTATAGCACTCTAAAATGACATATTTGTGAACAAATGTAACATGCTACAACTACTTATATATAAAAATAGAGGGAATACTTGATTTTGCCTTCCATTTGTGACATCACGACAAAAGTAAGTTTTCTTAATACTAGTCAAAAACATGGATACGCTTCCAACACTCAACTATGTAGAGAATGAAGAATCCAACTTGAGAGGAGATTTCTAGAGAAGCTCCTTACAAGTTATAACTCATGCGCCAACAAGTTGACAAAATACGGTTTCTTTTTCTTCAGCACATCAATCGCATCCCAATTATTGGGACTTTTTGCCAAAATGGCCATATTGACAAAACTATTTTCCGATATAGCCATTCTCTAAAACTATTTTCTATAATGGCCACTGTAGAAAAAAGAAAAACAGTTCTCTTCAAACAGACCCTCCTTGCCCATCTCCCTTCCATCTTTCTCCCTTTATCTCCACTCCTAACCCCCACCCGACACCTCCCACCCCACCAAGCTAAGCCAAACCTCACTACCTCCCTCATCACTCTTCCTATATATTGAATTCTTTAAGGTATTATGTAAAAGATAACAGCTTTTACAACTAACAGTAGCTGACATTGAAAAATACTTTCCGTGTGCAACCTCGAACAAATTGAGGTGTAACAGACAGTGAAACTGAAGGAGTATATATATTGGAAAAAAAAAAGTTATTTAATTTTGATTTAATATAAAGGTGTAGTTTTGATTCTCAACTTCTCAAGAGGCTGAGGAGTTGGCGAGTACGAACTAGTCATAGCATAAGGATTAACCAAACATAATTAATCATAGAAGAAGAAATATACATCACATTCATAATTGGTGACGCCGTGACGATGACAAGTTACAAACTCAGTAATTCGAGTAGACTAACTAGTAATACTATCAGCCTGTGAAAGAACATGGATTGTAAGTGGAATGGCTGAAGAGTTAAAAAAAAAAAAGGAGAGAAAATTTAAGGAGAAGAGAGAGGGAAATGAATATTCTTTACTTTTTTGTTTGATTTGGCCATTTTAGTAAATAGTTTTGAACATTGGTCATTTTGGAAAATAGTTTCATTAAATTGGCCATATTGGCAACATTTGACTCAAAAGCATTTAATCAAAGTCAGCATTATTCATAGAAAGAGATTCAAACCTGGCATTTGATGGAATTGAATAATCTGCAGTACCATGGAAAAGGATTATTGGAGGTAGTAGCGAAACTGCACTTCTAACATTTGGATCCTGCACCACAATTTCGGGTGAATAACGCCGCAATGATTGCTCCCCTTCCATTATGCTGGACCAGAGTTTGTATTGGTTCAATGTGAGTATAATGATGTATAGTGTCACATTGTTATCTGAGAAGATGGAAATTACCTCAAAAATATGGAACGGTATAAGCCTCTATTGTGGAAGTGGTCAACTAAATTTAGCAAATTATACCTGGGATGGGGTTTCAAAGACAAAGAATCAAAGCGTTAACAACAATCAAGGGAAATTGCGGAAGTTAAGAATGCAGAGTAAGTCAGGCCCTTTACAAATCACTCGAGCAAATTGCTTGAAAGATCACATCTAATGTTTAAGCAAGGAACAGCATTACTTGAGCATTACTATTCCAATATGTTTTATTTAGCAACACTAGCACAAGAGCATGGATTTCTCTCATCAATAATCACGATTTCCACAAGTCAGAATGTAGAACATCCAAGTATTTTTTTACTTAGCAGAGACTGCTGACCACTAACAAGCCAAGAAAGTGTAAATTCCTATCCAAAGAAGTCAAATAATCAAATACAGCACTGACATATGTGGTGAGCAAATTAAAGTTTCAACTAAATACATGGAAAAGTTAACAGGCTAAACACTTGCTGATTTGATGACATTTGTTGTCACTAAGAAATCCACTCTTCAGCTTTAATTGGGGGAGGAATGGGGAGAGGCAATACCATGAATTATATGCTGAACAGACAACAGGCATGATGTGTACTGTGCTGGTAGGGAGGGGGGGGGGGTTCAGACTTCAGAGAGGGCCTTCCGGACTATAAACTGATCCTGTCCTTAACAATACAAACAAAAAAAAAAAAGAAAAACGAAAAGCTTTATAGTTCACTAATCACTATCAGATGCATGAAGTACCAAAGAGTAGCCGTTCACACTGTATCATATGATGTAGACAGGTACCTACCCTCCTGATAATCCAAAATAAGCTTTTATCTGTGAGACACTCCAGGTTACACTCTCCCCCTCACCAGCCTCTTTAATAGCTTGCTCAACAAGAGTGCAAGCAGCAATATGTGCACCAGCTGACTGTCCCATCAAATAAACCCTGTAACACAGAGTGCACTTGAAAGTAAACTAATGAGGATAAAAGAAAACACTTCAGAAAAAGATACTTGTCATGACCAAACTGAAAACTTCCTCGAACATTAACAAGTCCGCCATATAACATGGACACAGTGTTAAAAATTATTACCTGTCAGGATCGCCTCCATATTCTGCAATATTTTTGCAGATAAACGAGATCCCACGGGAAGCATCTTCAATCATCTCTTTCATTGTTCCCTGAGGAAAATTTCTGAATACATATATTTAAAGAGGTACCATTATTAGAAGTTTTAAGCAATGCTTTCGTCAATGATCAGTAAAGACAGCTACTTCCAGCGACGGCTATGCGGCTATGCCCGATGTTACTGAAAATATCACTGAAAAAACTACATGTACTGTCTTCTTTTAGTTCTTTATATGGTCATAAGGTGATGACGAAGGCTACCAACTACCTCATCTATAGCATGTAGGTCAAGATCAATGAAGAAAAACAATCAAAATGCAAGAAAATAAAACAAAATAAAACCCAATATATGAAAATGAGGTAGATGAATGCATTTACGATAAACTTTCACTGGCAGGGAAACTTTCAGGTACAAAGAGTTATAATGCTTGAAAAAACACCTGTAATCTATGCAAGCAACAATAATGTCTCTTTCAGATAATTGTTGTCCCAAGAGAGAGCCCCATGCTTTGTAACTGCATCAATAATGAAATAAACAGCTAATCAGAAATATCCAAGCCAACAGCAGAAGCTTTTGTTCTAACTTGAACAAGAAAATTGCAAATAAGAAACACTGCTTATTTAAAAACTATGGCGCTTTCCAATAAGATGTCTCACATTTAGACAGAAAGTTCAGTTTCTATCCACATCTAGTAAAATCTGATTCGAAGGAAATTAAGACGACTTGCTCCAACACTACACATACATTATTCTAGTGCCTTTAAAAAGGCTCGCACACAGACGGTGTAAGGAGGTGGTGTATACGGAGCCTTACCCTTAGAAGAGGAGTGGTTCCCAATTGACCCTTTAAAAGAAGTGTGTTGATTATGTGCTAATCTATTATGATAGAAGTGCACGGGATTTCATGAGCCAGTGCACCACACTAATAAGCTTTATAAAAGAACTTTTTTCGTTCATTCTATCAACAAGAAGGGAACAGTCATCTCAGAAGCCGAATGAGGGAGAGTGGTAAGGACTAAGGAGGAACACACTTTATAAATCAGGTCATTACGTCTGGTAGGGAAGGCATGGTTTCTAGCATATCTCGAAATTCGGTACCCGCACTAGGCCCACCTGCTAACTTTTACCGTATTAAAATATATTCTGTCAACATAAGCTATGATCATTAGATAGTTTCTGAAACCCTCTATGACTCTGCTTGAGCTTTTTGAACAGTAGCTTCTGAAATCCCTGCATGTTTGTTTGAAACTTTTTATTCAACATCTTACAGAGATCCAAACAGTTCCACTGAAGATGAATGTTCAAATTTCTTGGACTTTGTATATAAAGTTGACAAAACTAGAATTTCTATGATCTTAAGAATCCGAGCGATCAACCATTGGCACCTAAGAAGCATCAAAGTAAATACTTCTCTATTCTTTACAATGAGTAACCTTCATCGATTCAGATTCTAAATTCCCAAAACAATTACAAAGTCCTGAAGTTAATTTCTCTTACCTTTAGTGAGCCTTCAAACACCTCCCAAAAAATATCCCAAAATGATGGAGATATGAAGTTCCATTGAGAATTGAATGGAAAGTCATCCCCATAATTGCTGAATAAAGTTTTTGCGTCAGTAAGCCTCTACTTCATTTCCTCATCATCTTTTTAAGCCCATCATCACAAAGTTGTTTACCCCAGACTCCAGTAGACCATTTTTTCTCTCAAAAATCAAGTTTTCTACTACAATTGAACGAAGCTAAGCTTCAGATTTCCTATTTTGTGCCCTCCCCCATCCCTGTTTACCATCTCCCAAAACTAAGATTATGGCGAGAAAGATCAAGGAAGCCTCCACAAGAATATAGTACTATCCCTTTCTTTTTGAATCGGAAGCATTACCAGTTGTAGTGTTCTCTCTTTCTCAAAACAGTACATGATCAATATGTTTGGCAAAAGTTTTCCTCAACAATTTAGGCACAAATCATTTCAAGAAGCAGTTTTTTCTTGACTTTTTAAAAATTGTTTATAAAATGAGCTTAATTAGCATGTTTATGGTTTTTTTCTAAGAGACCATTTTCTGTCTTAGTTGTCGTCATATGCATATCTCAGGTTTTGACTACATGTTTTTAATCTAAAAATAAATTGTCATATCCTCCGTGAATTACCCATGCAACTCAGTTTCTTGATTGGAGATCCCCATCATTTGAGCTAGTCAATTGTCCGGTTTCACCTTCTCCTATGCCACCAATTAACGACCCACCTTTTCCAATTTAGAATTTAACCTCATCTAGCCCACCACATCAGTGGCATGGTGGACATGTCAATATTATTCATAAAATATGTAGAAAACCTATAAATATGAAGGAATGAAGTTCTCATAAGCTCCAATGATAATTCATCCAGCCAACCGCATCAATGAGATGTGGGTATGCTTGGTCACTTTTGGCAAATTTTTAGTAGATTACAATCGATTTTGACCCCGAGAAACCCATTTTTAGTGTACAACATGCATAACCAAACCAAACCATACCAATATGAAAAGAAAGTTTCCTATATCCAGAACCATTGAAAGTCCATAGCAAATGGAGACCACTCTATTCCATACTTGGATTTAGGAATGTAAGCAACTCGAGTTTGATGGAGTACTACCTAGTTCATGTTCATTAAATTAAATCGGGTTCAATTTCATATTTGAGCAACTCGAAATGTGTTCAAGCTCATTTCACTTATAAACTAATGTGTGTGGGCTCCATTCACAGGAAAAGAATGCAACAATAGAAGCTAAGAATTTACTAACTCCAATATGAATAAACCATTCAAGATAGTTGATATCTAACTATTCACTGATGTGTAGATTTCTAGCATCTGGAAACATTTACAAGTACTCTCTTCAAAAAACTAATAGGTCCCAAATCCGAATAACATAAATTTTCTAAACACTTCTTCCTTCTTGCTTATTATAACCTCCAAAAGTGCAATTGAAGTGGAGAATTCAAATGGACAATTGAACGAGTAGGTAGACAAGCTTTTACATAAGGATGTTCATGAACATAAAAAACCAAGTTGTTCATGGACATAAATTAACAATTAGTAAAGTCTTCGTGATCAAGCTCATTTATTGATCGAGCTCAAAAATTTGTTCAAACTCGGTTCATTTATTAAATAAACAAACAAAAACGAGTTATTCATCGAGAGTATTAGTTCATATACACCCCTATTCATACTTCGTATGAACTTTGCGCGCACAATAATCATAGTTTCCTGCAAAGGTCCTTAGTGTACACCTCTACACTCTACCGTGCACCAACCCCAAATTTTTCTCTTTTTGATTGGCACTCTTGTACTTGTTAGATCAATATGGATGAAAAAGGGAGCAATCTCTTCGGTTTTATTTTCCTTTTTTTAGAGAGAGAATTTTGTCTTTCAACTTCTAATCACTACCAAAGTATGTACTTTAGATAAGTTTTTTTTTTAAATATACTTTAGACAAGTTGAATAAACTCTAAAGTGTTTCCTCAAATACAATTAAGAAACTGAAAATCCTATATGGGCAAAAAAAGGAACAAAGTGTCTCTTGAATTTTAAATTTTCTTTTTCAACATTTTCTTTCTTTGGTGGTTTGAGAAAAAGTATTCTGTCTTTTAACTTCTAATCACTACCAGAGTGAATACTTTGGGCAAGTTGAATGGAACTCCCTAGCATTTCCTCAATTATGAGTCAAAGACTCTAAATCTAGCGTAAAATAATGGCAACTACAATTACCAAAATCTTCACAATGTAGACACTTACACTATATGGTATATGAAGATATTGGTATTGGAAACCACCAATACCAGGCAATAGCTAAACAGTGAGACTAGTCCACATCTGGTCCTCGAGTGTGAGAGGAACAATGGGCTTCTCCGTGCTCTATTCTGGACTAGTTTCTTACTTCTTGTGTTGGGTTGCGTAAAAGTAAACAAGCAATATTTTTGTAGAGTGTGCATTGCTAGCTAATTTCTAGAGTACTTGGATTGAACAAATTCGCATATCTTTGAATTCGTCACTCTTTAGGGTATGTTTGGGGAAGGTTAAATTACCTTGCTCCTTTGGGCAAAGGCTAATGGTCTTTTCAAACATTCCAATTACTCTAAATCAATGTTGATCTTTTTATCTAAGGGAATTTCTTGTTCACCAACGCTATAATTTACTTTCAATAAAATAAATTTTTCAATGAAAAAAAAAAACCAGCCCCCACCGACTAACACAACTCTCCATAAATTGAGATATTTGTAGCGTCTACACATACTGGAACTAGGTAGCATCCAAGTACTTCTCGTCCAGAGGTCCAAGTTTAGAAACCCTTGGTTGAAAAGAGACAATAGAATCAAGGCATTGTAGGCAAAATCTTTGCTTCTCACTTCAGAAAACTAGAATAGTAAGGATAATAAGACTTTGCCACTCCTAGGAGACATCTTACAGGCAAGTATTGTAGGCCAGAGAGATGCGGTAAAACATAAGATGAAAAACCGAAAAACTAAAGAGCCTTTGTCTATATTTCATATGCCTTTCCTATGAAAACAGTTGCCAATAACTATAAAAATAGGGTATCTGACAACTCACCCAATTATCCAAGCTCCACCAGTTATAAATGCAACAACAGGCTTTGGCCCATTGCTGTTCTTAGGCAAATAGAGATCCAGCCTGCCAAATCCAAGCAATAGTTTTAAACCCGAAATTCAGATAGAATGAGACACCAATGAACAAGGAGGAATTATCTTTCTACAATACCTGTTTCTGGGCTGATCACCATAGACTATACTTCGGCGGATCTGACTTGAGAAAAAATAGTTATATCCAACTGCCAGAAGAAAGCCATCATAGTTACACTAGTATGCATACATGACAAAACAGATTCCATATACAAAAATCTCAAAAGCATCGAACAACAAGTTATTACAATATGATTTTAAGACAAACCTTGCATGAAACCAGGGATCAACAAAATGGCATAACAACCAAGAGCGAGAAATCGTGTGATCCATCTGTAGCCTACCCTGAATAAATTTAAAAAATAAGAGATGGAATAGTTGTAATAACCTTTTAACAGAAATTCCATAAAGAAACAGAGAAAAGCCTGACATAACAATTTGATTGACTGCATGATGCATCAATCATCACAGAGTACCTCTTAAGTTACTGTTGTATCATTTGTTTAGCCAACTCTTAAGTTCATGGGGACCAGAAATCTTCATGTCAGATAAGCAAATAGGAAAATCAACTTACTTCTGGTATTTTACCTAATAGCAACAGATAAGGCATCTTCTCTGAGCTAAGGCGACTAGTTCTTTTGGGAAGATCAGAATACCCTATCTTAATCAGGACCAGACCCACTTCTAATCTTCTTTGCGCAAAGGACCCCTTGTCCTCTATTGCCGCTTTCACTTTTAATGAAAAATCATTTTTAGCAACAGAAACAGAACTCTAAGTCAGTTCAAAAGGGCCATGCTACAGCTACAAAAGCACTACTCTAACTAGTTCCTTCCCAACATAAGGCTATCACATGGAGTGTAATAACCATCAATAGGTAAAATAAATTACTGCTCATGCATAGTAGGTGGAAAGTTAAGGTTTTAGTTTCAGGTGATTCAACAATTTAGTGCTATGGGGTTTCTAAGGGAGAAATGAATAGATCCATCTACATTCCGACATTCATAACCTGAGCTGGCCCCTTTTGGTACTCAAAAGATACCTTTTTAGAAAGTTATCCTTGATACTGAAAATTATGGTTCAATTTTAGACCTTCCTACAGATTTGGTACAAATAAAGCATACTACTGTAGCTTCTATTCCCAAAAATCATTCCTCTCACTGGAAATTGAATTTTCAAGATTACAGAACCTCCAATTTTGAATTCTAACCATGGTTTTAATAACTTATTTCATCAATATTGTGAAATAGCAGGGTAGAGGGGAAAATCCTACCCACAAGTTCATCAGTAAGACTGATGTAGGTCTTGTGAGTTGAACAAGGCTAAGGCCATAACTTCAAGTCTATAATTTAACAAATAATGTTGACAGTGTAGTATCCACCTTATACCCTATGTTACACAGAGTTGGGTATAAAATTCTACCCGACATACTTAAATAAGCATTAGAATAGCCCACTGCTCAAAAAACTGCTGTTAAAACTTGTTCCAACATCAAAGCGTGAATTATGACAACTAAATTTAGTTGATGTGAAAGATACTTTCCCTACTACAATCTTATGTTTGTCATAAAAGATGTGTACTAGCTCTATTTCTTCGTTTACAACTTCCCTTTTCTCAGCAATGTTTTTCTCAGAGTGAGCACTTCAGAGAGAGGCCATGTTCTATCCCCAACTACGTGAAAGGTTAAATTGTATACACCTGGATATCCATAATAGCCAATTTATTGTACATACTGGATAGCTATTTAAAGCATCGAGAAAGAAAATGGCTTTCAGGCGAGGAAATTCAATTTACTGTATGTACAGGATAGCTATTCAAAGCATCAAGAAAAAAAATGGCTTTCAGGCAAGGAAGTTGGATCTACTATATATAGTAAATCCGCTAAAGAGATACAATGTTTTTTAGATTCGTACAGAATTACACTAATCAATGCATATTAAAAATAGTTAAGCTCGAAAGATTAACGCCCACAACACTCAATCTTCAGTGAGCCATGTGAACACTCTATGTACATGCTCCCATCCTATATTCAAAATTAGCAAACTATGCTCCTAAAAACCTCAACTTAAATGTGATTGATTAACACCTAAAATACTCAATGTCCCATGACCAATTTGATGATTCCACGAACACATCCCAACCTTTATTCAAAAATCAGCAAACATTGCTTCTTACTCATTAAAGAACCTAAATTCAGATTTGAGTAATTAACACCTGCAACACTCGACGTTCAATGAACCACTTAAATCAGTTCTACAACATATCAAACCTTAATTCAAAATTAGTAAACTATCCCCCTTACAACACCTCGTTCATTCCAACTTCAATTATCACCACCTAAAACACTCTCAAGTCAAAGAACCTAAATTCAGATTTGAGTAATTAACACCTGCAACACTAGACGTTCAATGAACCACTTAAATCAGTTCTACAACATATCAAACCTTAATTCAAAATTAGCAAACTATCCCCCTTACAACACCTCGTTCATTCCAACTTCAATTATCACCACCTAAAACACTCTCAAGTCCGTTCAACCATGTATAGAAGCCGTACACTCATATAACATCTCTTAACTTAAAATCATCAAACTATGCTGCTTTGAACAACTCAATTTAAACTTAAATCTACCAAATTCAAACCAATCAACAAGTAAACAACCCTACACAAATGTACCACCTTCCAAATCACAATACTATCAAGCTTTCCCCCCCTTAGATCAAATCAGACTATCCGTCATCAATCCAACAAAACATCCAACACAAACACTCAACAAAAACAAACACAAACACAAATAACAAAAACTCAACAACTAAAACAAACCAAAACTCTAAAGTAAGGTAACACTTGGATATGACTGTCCTATGATACGATAGTAGTGAACTTTTAAGAATATAAGTTAAAAAAGATCACACCCGACCTTAAAAGCTCACCCCGGCACAAATTCTCATAAAAGACCGTCTACTACTACTGCAAACTAAATAAACTCAAGCTTCGTTCAAGCGCAAGTCAAATAAAATATCCATATCCCTTTATTGGGCCAGCATGGCTCGTCTTCTTTTACATTAAAAAAAAAACATCTTCCAACACTATTCACCCCAGTCCACCCATCATAAGACGGTCTTACCCAAGTTTCCGCAAACTCGAAAAGACAAGTAAGCAAAAAAAAAAAAATAAGTACCCAGTCAAATAAGAGATGTATATATATCCCTTAGTTGGGCCAGCATGGCTCCGTCTACTTTTACACATATATAAAAAAAATAAAGACGATTTCTTCCAACACTATTCACCCCAGTCCACCCATCATAAAACCGTCTTACCCAAGTTTCCGCAAACTCGAAAAAACAGAAAGCAACAAAATAATCAGTACCCCAAATAGCCAAGAAGCTTGAAACTAAGCCTGGTGATCAACCAAGTCTGCTCAGCAGCATGCTCCACATCACTACCAACACACTGCCCCTCCCCACCACCACCGCCACCTCCCAATATATTCTCATCACTCGCCACGCGCCTTCGCCGCTGCTGGTGCTGATACTTCCTGGAGCAAAACCCACCAGTAAAACTCAATGCCCTGGACAAAAGTGGCTTCCTTTCCATCTCTTTGACACCATTATTGTTAACAACACCATCTTCTTCATAGGAGGGAATGAGGAGATGGGTAGTGGGCAAATCTTGATGGTTTTTACTCTGAAGGAACATTGTGTATGTTGTTGGTGATGATGGGTGGCTCTTATTGTTTGTTATTGGTAAGATTGGAGGTTGGGATTTCATCATCATCATTGGATTGGAAGAATTAAAGGGTGCTAATTTTAGTTACTAAGGTATGAGAAAATTATGGGTTTTATCAAAGTTTTTGTATATGTTGGTGTTTCTCCTAAGTGTCTAATTTTTTGTGATGATGATGAAAAAAATGTTTTTTTTTTTTTTTTTTGGTGCCAAGATGATGAAAAATGATGAGGATTTACATGATGGAAGAAAATGAGGGTGGTGGGTGGTTTGTTTTGAAATTTGTAGTCAAATAAAATGATATGATCATGTATATATTTTTATATATTTTTTTGGTACAAAAATGATCATATGAATACATGTTATGACTTATGATCATATAATAGAATGAGGGTGGTGGACTGGTGGGTGGTTTGTTCTGAAGTTTTTGGTCAAATAAAATGAAATGAAATGATTTTTTTGGTGAAAAAAAATGATATATGATCATAATTCATAAACATGTTGCTGATTTGGTAAAGTGGATTGTGGGGACAAAGAAACAAGGGGAAATTGGTTGTGTCTCACGATGGAAGTCTATTCGTCGCCCCAAATTTGCTAATGTCGTCCCAAATAATTCATTTATTTGGACTATGTTAATAACATATGCTCTCCATTCTCTCTTCTAACTCAAACCCACACTCAACTCATACTCAAGTCTAACAAACAACAATACACATCACTGTTAAACCAAAAAAAAAAAAAAAAAAAACCCAAAACTCACACAAATCCAGAAATTATCAGACTCACTCCACACCCAAACTCAAACAGACCCTCACACCCAAACTCACTCATCCCCCCCCCCCCCCCCCCCCCCCCC